>VZRX01003612.1:64353-129754 GCA_013398075.1 Notiomystis cincta
TCCCGGCTGTGCCAGTCCCGGCTGTGCCAGTCCCGGCTGTGCCAGTCCCGGCTGCGCCAGTCCCGGCTGCGCCAGTCCCGGCTGCGCCAGTCCCGGCTGCGCCAATCCCGGCTGTGCCAGTCCCGGCTGTGCCAATCCCGGCTGTGCCAGTCCCGGCTGTGCCAGTCCCGGCTGCGCCAGTCCCAGCTCTCCCAGTCCCAGCTGCCCCTCACCAGGTGTGTCTGTGCCCCCGCAGGTGCCAGCAGCCCCTCGGACACGGCGGCTCCGGCCGTGGTCATCCGCCCGCACAACACCAGCGTGGTGTCGGGGAGCAGCGAGGCCACCCTGGAGTGCGTGGCCAACGCCAGGTATGGGGACACCTCTGCAGCTGCCACTCAGCCTCTCTGTCCTTTCCAGAGAAGGACATAGCACAATATTTTCTTTTTGTTGTTGTTGTTATTAATTTGGAGATTGAAGCGAGACACTCGCTCTTCAGAGCGACCTTATGAATGCTCCTGTTTGTCCAGCAGTACTGAATTAAACCTATTGATTTTCCTGGCCAAATGAGGATACAGGCAGGGGTGCTTTCCCTCCTGGTCCTCACATGGACAGGAAAAGAAGTGCTGTTCAAGCAGCAGGAGTTATCTTAAGGGAACAACTGTGGTGAGGGTTAATAATATTTCAGCTGTTGCCTATCAGCAGCAGAGGTGGTACTGCTGAACAGTTGATGTTTCCTAGTAAATAAATGTAGTGAGGATCTCCTACGAAGTCATTGCTTTCAGGCACTCTCATTTAGCAGTGATTATTGCTCAACTATTCATAATGCACTGTAATACAGAATTCACAGCACCCCTCCTATGTTTCCATCTAGTTGGCCTTGAATAGCTTTGAATTTCAGTGGAAGTGAATAGTTGAAGTCCTTGGGTGATAAGACCAACTGATTTACTTTCTCCTCTGAGGGCAGAGATGTTCTTGATATGATTAATATTGTTTTGATAATTGAGTTGTAATGAAAGCACTTCCCATGCAGCTGATTCCCATAACAGTATTTACTCCTTTTGCTTGGAGAAATCAAATTATTAGCACTTAAGTTCTATTGCTGTATCAATTAGCTGTACTTGCATAATGCCACTTGAGTAGTCTGTAGTCCTTGATGTGTAGAAGTTATATATGCATTTACTTTCTAACAGTGTGTTTTGGGGATAGAGGAAGACTTAAAGAAGCTTTATAATCTGTAATATTATATTCCTCATGTGTATAAATATATATATATATATATATGCACACACAGGTTATTCTGTAATATGTATGTTTTATGATTTTATTCTCATATTTCTTGGCAGACCTCTTGAGAGGCTGAGCGTGACCTGGAAGAGAAATGGAATCAAGATCACCAGTGGCATCAGCAGCTTTGGGAGACGCCTCACTATCACCAACCCGACCTCTGCTGATGTGGGGATGTACTTCTGTGAAGCCAAACTCAGAGAGAGCACAGAGGAACCAGCAAGAGCCAAAGCTTTCCTTTCTATATTGGGTAATTCTCAAGGCAATGTGTTTTTTAGTAAAAAAGGCTCTGGACTGAGGGATAATAGGAAATAAAATTGATATCTTAATATTTCATTGACCTTACATTTGAACCTTTCTTCAGAGAACAGAACAAAGGGGGTGAAGGAGGGTTATCTTCCAAATTAATTCAGCTGTTCTTCCCTGCTAATATAAATTCATCAAATAGATTTTTTTAAACACTGCTGTGATGGTGAATCCCCTGTGAAACTATAAATTTAATGGGAATTTTGAGAAATACAGTAGTAAAATCCTTAATGGGCAGCTTCCCTATCTCGGCTTTTAGGTGCATTAAATCCTGATTAACTCCTGGCTTGCTTACATCCAGTTTTCATATGTCAAGTGCCTGTGTTTTTGAAAGAAGGCTTTTAGGAGCACTCCTGTGCCTCGTGTGCTGCCAGTGCCAGCCGGGGGCCAAGGACGTTCTGCAGGCATTGAGCATTGCTGGGGCAACAGGACAGGCAAGGAAATGCCATTTAGGCAGCTCTATTTGCTGAACCTTCAGCTCCCAGGGAAACTTTGGAATTTGTACCTTTAAAGGGGCATTGCTGCCCTTTCCCTGCCTGTGTCCACCACTACCTCCTCTCCAGGAGCTGCTGCAGGGAGGAGGGTGGAATTTGGGGGTGGTGATTCCTGGCCTGTCATGGTCTGAAGAAATCCTGTAGGTTAGCACAGTGCACACAGTGTGGAGTGGTTCAGGACCTTTAGACTAAAAGAGGTGCTTTAGACTAGGGACACTGAGATGTTTTTAGCCAGAGCTGATTGTGTAAAGTCAAGCTGTTATCTGTGGCAGTGTCCTGGGGACAGTGTAGCCCTGGCAGTGCCACCAGTCTTGGTGTTCCTCAGGGTTCAGGCTCTCCTGGAGCTCTGCTGAGGGAATGCAGCCCACGATTCTCTACCCTCTTTGAGCCTTCTGAAAATACAGTTTTAAAGACTGCTGTATGATCTGTATTCTGCTAAAGCAATTTGTAGTAGTTGCTGTTAAGTGAGAAAGCAGCTCTTCCCTCTGCCGAGCTCTATTCCAGATTCATTTGTAGCACTGTGTGTCTGTTATATTTATCACCTGCTGGACAAAGTCTGGTTCCAGTCCTTTTCCTTGCCCTCTGTTTCTTGGAGTTATTACTTCCCTTCAAGGAGCAGAGATGGATTTCACTTATTTATAGGTTTTGTTTAAACTCTTCCTTATTCATAAGATTTTATTGTAGCTGGTTTGCCTTTCCTGCTGTGATGTCAAATCCAGCCCAATGCAATTCTTAAAGCAGCCTCTTGGTTAATGTAAAAGATTCTTAAATACAGTTACAATAAAACTGAAAAATAATCACTGGGGAACCACATAAAACTAGCAGTGCTTTAGTAGCTTACCTACTCTCTTATTTTTAAATGTTTTATTTATTTCTTATCCAGTTTTAGGAGGCTGTCAGGGAATGAAGTTATGAAAAGGTCTGTAGATAAGAACAAGCAGATGAAAGAAAGCAGAAACAAATTGGTTACCAATTACTTTTATTTCCTTCTGATGGAACACGACACTTCAGATGCAGGTGTTTACTCAATGTGTCAGCAAAGCCTGATAGATTTCTTTATTTATGAGTTTCTTGAGCTTGCAGGATGGATCTCTAATTCTAAACAGGGAGCCAAATCAAAGGATTAGTAGTTAATGCATAACTTATATTCAGCTTTAGAATTCTTGGATGGATCTGGCTGTCATTTAATTAGTCAAGGGACGGGTTCTAGAGGAAAGTGCAGACAAGATTCAAACCTAAGGCTTTCTGCAGTATATCTCCTAGTCCATGGGGGCAGTACTTAGAGGGAATCAGGAATGCTTGTCCATTTGCATGCATAAAATATTTGTAGTGTGCATGTGTAGATTGGGAGCTGATAATGAGCTGTACTTCTTGGGAGAATAACACAGCGTGGACTTAATGAGGGGTCCTGACTAACAGAGAAAGGAAATTGTCTTAAAAAAGAGGTTTGCTCTCAAAATGGGAGAAATCAAATGCAGCCCCTCAGTAGCACAGCTGTGAGAGCTTCTGTGGATCAATAGAGAAAAATATTTTGCTATTAAGAGGTAGAACAGGGGGAGCAATAAAAAGATGCATCAAAGATGTCACAGACACTGAGTTAATCAAAGCTTTTGTCCAAATATATCAGTCCTTGACTTTCCCAGCTAAGAGAAGTCACACAATTTGAGTGTGGCTCAGATGGTGACCAGAGCTCTATTAGAAGGCAGTGAAACTTAGTACAAAGGCATCTTCTCAAATTACTGTTTGTGACCTACAGTCTTATCTCAGAAGTTCTTCTGGATGTTTCTGAGAGTACATCTCAGTCAGTAAATTAAAATCACAATAAGTTTTGAAAAACCTGAATCTCCAGTGTATTAGGGTAGTACTGCATAAACAAGAAGAAAATCCTCTAGCTGTGTGCTGCTGCACTTCTGAATGTGGCAAAGAGCTCCCTGACATCTTCATATTGTTCCAGAAAAGATAAACTGAGGTGGTTCCAAACCTTGGTTTTATTAGCTGCAGTTGTTATAAATTTTTAAAGGGTATCATGTTCCTCGCTTGGCAGAGTAACAGTTTGGGAAAGATTTGTTGCAGATTAGATAAGAGCACATTTGTTTTATCACTAACAGTTTGAAGATTAAGTAATTTAAAGAGTCTTCCCATGAACAAACCAATTTGAAAGCTGAGATAATTTTAAATTCTTTTGCTCCACTTCTGCAAGTTTTGTTAGTGACAAATGGCAATAGTAATTTCTTAAGTGACTGTTCTATGGGAAATTATGAATTTTAGGAGCTTAAGAAAATGGGGAATGAAGCTCTTCCACTGTATGAAATCCAAACTGCTCTTTAAATTAAATGTAGTCAGAAAGTAAAACCTGAACAAACGAGGAGAAAAACAACTAGAAAAAGGGCCTGGTGAGGGGACATGGTGAGGGGTTGTACAGAACTGAGGGTTGAAGCCTTGTTGGTCTGTCCAAAGGAATACAAAGGAATAAAACAGAGTAGGAGACTTCCCTTCTTTTGGAGTACTTTAGTGCCCAGAGAACTGCATTAAAAGACATTCTCATCTTGAGAGGATTCAGGACCACGTCAGAAAAGTTCCAGTGCTGGCCTGAAGGTCCCCCTGGCTGGACTCTAACATGGACTGAGGGCTGTTTCTCCCTCCCTGTCCTCCTGGAGTGTCCAGGTGCTGAAGGGTTTTCTTTGGGCATTGCTGCTGCTCAGGAATTCTCACTGAGTGTGTACAGAACTGCCAGAGCAGGAGTTATTCCCTCTGTAGCCACGAGCACCTCAGTGCCTCATGCTCAGACCTCTGGAAACAGAGCAGCTCTTGTGGCTCCAGCTTAGACACTCTGAACACTGCAGATGCTGTCTCTGAAAGCAGTGGAAAGAATCTTTCATGTGTGGCACTTGAGAGAAGATCCTGATGACCGTGTTCATCTCCTGTGTAAGAAAAGAATAAGTTTTCAGATAAACCATAACATGAAATGTCTCCAGACTCACCTAATCACTTTTTGGGCTCAAAGCAAAGAAATATTGACAGCTTTTGATTTGCCAAGCCTCAGAGGATCTGAGATGGGCACAGACCTGCTGCCATTTGGGCTCAAATGCACATGGGACCTGTCCCACAGGGAAGCAGTGGGAATTCTGGGAAGCCCAGCTCTGTCTCTGCTACTCCCACCAAGTCCTTCCTCCTCCCAGCCCTGCGCGCAGGACTTGTGTTCCACGGGCTGTTATTTCAGAACACACAGACTGCAGCTCACAGTAGGGGGAGCAGCAAGAAACCACAAGGATCTTTTCATCTCTCTCTGTTTCACCCTGATATTCATGCAAAGAAAATTCCTGCTCCGAGGAACCTGCTGTAGCTGCATCCGCAGTGGGGCTGCTCTCCCAGCATGGCCAGTCTGATCTTCTGTCTGGAGTTACTGACTTTGTACCTACAAGGGGCTGTCAAGCTTCTAGTTCCTCTTCCTTTAGAAGATATTCACCAAATAAATTAGTTTATGGTAATGCTGGAGGAAGGCTTCCATGTTGAAGGCTCAATTTTCTTCTTAAATATGCAGCCCTGAATTTCTGAGAGATGCAGGAATTTCAGCTTTGGAGGAGCCCCTGGGGCTTTCTCTGTTCTTTCTGACTTTCATGTGTGTATCTAGGATTAGGTCACACATCTCCAATGCAGCTTGAAGGGTATGTAATGGATGCTGACTGCTATCTTTTGAATGTTAAAATCAGTGACCATGTAACTCTGTGCGGGGGAAGTTAGAACAGGATCAAATTTTGCAGGCTCCCAAGGGCTTTTCTGAGAGATGTCTTCCCAGTGATGTCTGGAGTGCAAAAAATTCCCCAAAACCCCCAACAACTATTAAAAGCTTGCATTTATATTCAAATAGTCCTTTCCCCCCTTGCCTGTACTTGACATTTTAGTGAAGATCAGTTAAACACCAAAATAATATCTCAACAATGCAGTATCTGTTTCTTTCAGCCTAATGTGAGCTGTGACCCCTCTCATTGCCACATGCCCCAATGCCATCAGGGTGAACTAAGAGTAATGGGTCCCTTCCTATTCTAACTATTGTGATTCTATAATTTCAAAAAAAATTTAAAAATTTGACCTGATAAGGGCAAATTACTGTCATTCCTAAAAATTGCTCTGTGTGGGGACTTGTGTCTGGCATGTTATATACTTTGGAAGAGGTTATAATTTCACCACACATATTAAATTTCAACACATGCTTATTGCCTACAACAATAAATGTTAAATTCATACTGTGTGATTCAAACCAAGCCTTATAAATATGCAGTGGAGTCATATATACAGACAGTCAGAATGCCCCCTCAGAATGCCATCTGACCCCTATAAATAGTGCTGCATTTTTATGGCCTCTTTCTGACAGTCATTCACCAGGTGCTGTACAACCCAAATTCAGATACTCTGAATTTCTCCCTTGCAGTTAATGCTGGGCATTCAGGCCCTCAGGCACAAAACCTGATGTGCAGATGATACATCTGACACCTCTGAGAAGTGAGGAGCTGAGGTTTCAGTCGTCCAGCACCTGTAACTGGAGCTGTCTCCTCCACAGGCTGAGTTCTGTTGAATCCACAGGACCTTTAGGGCATCCATACTGCTGGTGAATGGCATGTGGGATGTGGGAAAGCTGCACAGTTGCATGGAAAACTCAAACTTCTTTACTCAGCGGGTGACAGATCACTGGAAGAGGCTGCCCAGCGAGGTTGTGGAGTGTCATTCTTTGGAGATGGTAAAATATACTTACAGCCTTGCCCTTTAGCAGGGGATTGGTCTGGGTGATCTCCAGGGGTCATTTGCAACCCCAACCACTCTGAGGTTCTGTGTGAAATCACTCTTTTACTTGCTTCAAAACCCCTTAGGTTATCCCTACACCAATATTCCCTCATTCCTTGCACCAACAAGGTTAATTTTGCACATATACTAGACTTTGTCCACAGCCTTGTTGTCCATGTGATGTTCTGGATCTCCAGAAGTCCCTTATCAATTGTCATCCCACCCAGACTTGTCTCTCTCTCTTCTCTCTCTCTAGTCAGTACAGGCCATAAAGTGCAGAGTTGCTCCTGGAAGGTTTTCTGTGTTAGTGTTTACCTTTCAAGAATAGGACCTGACTGAGTGGGCAGCTGTTGTCTCTGTGGCAGGTGTAGCATTTGGCAGTGCTTCCAGCTGCTGGAGTGGCTGTGAGCACAGAGTTCAGCAGGCTTTGGTCTAGGAGAAAAGGTGAAAAGGGCTTCAAGACTGGAAATCAAATCTGTTGGCACCAAAATTCCTCTGGGATCTGTCCATGGCCTTTAGATTGCATCTTCCTGCTGCTCCTGCTCTTTTTCTGTCTTGTCTACTTCTGCTTCTCCCTGCTTCCTTCAGAAAAAGCTGATGTGAGTCTTCCTTTTATAACACCACGTCCCATTTGCTAAGTGACAGTTGTCACTGACTTCAGGTTCTTTGTCACGTCATTCATCTCCTGGTACCTGCTCATGTGAGCATCTCCTGGTGGCAGAAGGTTCTTTGAGAGTGACACAGCAGCCAGGGCGGGATTTAAAGGAAGGAGCTCAGGTTCAGGTTAGGATTTTGGGAGGCACAAAGATGACTGTGTAAATATGCCAGGTGTGAGTGCAGGAGCTGTGCAGCAGCAGCACATAAACAGAGGTCATGGAACCATGGGCACCTTGGAGGTCACATTAAGTGCTTTGCAGCTGGACTGCAGGCCCACAGTGAAGATAAATCTGCAAATTTATCACTGGTGTGTTTTTGTGTTGCTGATCCAGGAGAAAGTTTGAGAGCTGGTGGCTGAAGGTTGCCAAGTTTAGAGATTGGCCCCTTAAGGGCAGAATCCTTTATAAAAGGAAAGGGCCTCCTTGAGCAGAAGAAAATAAACTGGAGAGACATTCACTGAAGCAACCCAGACTTAGAAGGGAATGTCTGGATTTGTGAATGTTTTTGGATGCTCTCTTGGCCCAGTGCTGCTCTGTCCTCACCCCACAATCACATCAAATCACCATAGAATGAAAGATTCAGATTTTATTTTGAGAGATGGACCTGTGGGCACTGACCTGTGTGAGCACAGAACACATAGATAAGGACAGAAGGCTGAAAGTTTGGTATTTACAAAGTTAACATCCTGAGATGTGGAGTGCAAGGAAAACACCAGGCAGGGCTTGGATTGGAGGATGGTGTGAGAGGAAGGAATGTGCTCAGAGTGAAAACATGGACTTAGATGAATTGCAGAGGACTCAGCAACTTAGCTGATCAAACATGTCGAGGTGTGTGCCATCAGTGAATTTCAATTAAACGTTCAGCTTTTCAATTTGTTGTTGAGATTAACGCATGAGATCATATGCAATAAATCACAGCTTATTATGCATGTTTATTAATAGCTTTATATTTAGGCAGTGAGGATCAATAATGTTAACACATGTATATTATTAGAATATAATAAATCAGGTAGCTTGTTTTTATTGGTTTTGCTGGGTAAACAACTATTCCAGGCTGTTTGCAACCTCCCCTCCTCCCCTGCACAGCGTGTTGAAGACTGATATTGATTGGCTTTATTTGGAATGAATACAGAATTGTAATATCCATTGGTGCTCAAACAAGACTCCAGTTCTGTACACCCAAGCAAGTATTTTATTGTAGTGAGAGGGGAGAACTTCTGGGAAAGGGGAGTTTCTGGTCTAACCTGGTGCCTCTTGCCCTGTGCAATGACAGCCTCACTTCCTGTGCTGCAGGTAGCAACAAGATTTTGCAGGATAAATTTATATTATTTTGATTTTATTTACTAAAATGCTGAGGACCTAGCAACAAGTCCTTTTTCCCAGTCACCTTTGGTGAAGAGATTTGACAGCAGGTCAGCTCAGATGACCTTGGATCTTTTAGCTTCCTACATATTTTAAAACATACTCAATTTCCTTAAAATGGGAATAGAAATAACTCGGTTTCATAAGCTACTTACATTGCCTTTTCTGTATTTTCTAAAACTTACCAGTGAGTTGGGTTATGCTACAAGAGAACTGTATTTATAATCAAGTAAAATCCTTCTAAAAACAGTACTGGGATGATAATTGCGTTGAGCAGACTATGACAGTCTTTAGTTACCATGATAATAACTGCAACCTTGGTGCCTCTGGGACTTTGACACGATGCTCTTCAATTTTATGCTGCACAGAAGAAGGAGTTACATGCCAGCATACTCTGCAATTTTTGCAGTCTGGTCTTTGTTTAATTAAACATCTAATATCTTTTCTTTAGCCCTAATGATAAAGTGGGATTTTTATGATTATTACTATAACTTCAATTAAAGCATTAAATCTGTTTGCTTTCACGAAATAAAACAGCTGAGAGGAATTTCTTTTAATTATGCTGCACTTGTCCTCTGATGTCGACTCTGTGACATGCCATGGCACTTTATTTGACGTGCTTCATGCCTTGCAGAGGTGAAATGCAGTTTAGATACTGAAGCAAAGTATCCTATAAAATGCTACATTGTAAATACAAACCTTTATAAACCTCTCGGGAGGGCCTTTCTAAGCAAAGAATTAACATGTTCCTCGGTTCAGCCCTATTAAACCAAAAGTAGCCCTGCTCTGAGTGTTAATTTGCAGTGCAAACCCCTAAATCTTTACCTTCCTGACTCGACTCTGGAATTCCTTCTGAGCACAGCAAAAATTGTCAGTTTGGTTGTTTGGGGGTTTTTTATGATGCTTTTACTACCAAAAAAAAAGCCCATTTCCAAATAGATACAGTCTTGGACAAATTAATCTATTTGCAATGCCCTACATCAAATGCAACACCTGTGGAGAGACTCTGTGATTAATATTTTTTTAATGAGCACCTGTTTTTCATTTTACTGTGGCTTTGCTTGTTGACTTTTGTTTGCTTTCCCCACCTTCAAGAGCCTCCATATTTTACGGCTGAACCTCAGAACATGATTTTGGCTGAGGTGGAGAAGGACGTGGACATCCTGTGCCAGGCCATGGGTGAGTGCACAAAAATGTTCCAGCCTGGATTGATGGCATGTGTGTGTCCAGTCTTGGAGAAATCATCTCTTATAAATCCTCTCTGTAAGCTTGCAGTGTTCAGAAGTCTCTGTTTTACTGCTGGTCATCACAGGTCCAGATACAAGGAAGAGGGGTGGCCTTTCCCCTCTCCCAGTGGAGAACTGGGTAGTCCTGGTTGTTTAATTTAATTTAGTTTAGTTTAGTCTGGAATAATGCTGGCACTTTGGTGTTTGTCTGTGAGGGGCACAGGTTCTGCTCCCGCTGCTCTGGGATCCTGCCTGTGCTTCAGAGCGGTCACTTGACAAGAGATTTAAATATCCTGAGCCAGAAAATGGGCTGAGAGGAGAGTGTGGCTGTGGAACTCATCATCTGCAGTGCAAACAGTCGTTGTTTTCAACAGCTCCAATGCCCTTTCTTCTGAAACTCAGGGAACTTTGACACTGAATAGAAACATCAGTAACTGACATCCAGATGTAGTTATGAAATCTGCAGGAGGTCTCTTATAGGTGGGTTTTAATTGGCAGATGTTTTATTAATATAAAAGGCTTCAAATTGTCTGGAATTCCACCTGACTAAAGTTGTGTTTCAAGTTGAGCTCCACAGAAGTGCCATCACCACCTGTTTGAGCACTCTGTTAAGGTAGGAGACATTGTCATCATGTTTGGAGCAGCTTTCTCAAAGGCACAAATTTCTGCATGACTCTGAAAAGGGACTGAACATTTTGTTGTCTCACTTTCCCCAGTGCTGGGTTTAAGAAGCAACACAGATAAAATGCCACGAGGTCCTTAGGGAAAAAGATCACATCCTTGATTAAAAAGGCACCCAAACCTAGCTATCAGCTTATTTCTGTGGTGTCTTTCTCCAAATCAGAGACAATAAAGACATTTTTACTGCGTGGTTATGTTCTTGCCACTCTGATTTAAGCATTTTCCCCTGTGTTTTATGTAGGAAAGAGTCAGCACTGCTTTTCTAGAAGGAATCTTTGCAAACTGTGTGATAAGCAAGTGTGTGTGTTAAGAGTGTTCTGGCTGATTTGGAATTTCAGAAGCCTGTGATGAGATCTTTTACAAAAAGCTCTTATGGAAATGAAGCTATCAGATGATGAGACAATGTCTTCTTGTTAATTAATATCTTTTTAAGCAAAACACAGCAGGACCTGTTGTCAGTGGAGTTCCCTAGGAACCAATCTGCTGTCTCAAATGCTTTTCATGGATTAAAAAAAAATAAAAAATAAGACAACCTGACCCAAAACTTGAAGGAATCAAGGAGACATGAGGTTGACTTCAAGTCTTCCTTCTACTCTAATTCTTGCTTTGAGCAGTTTAGTTCCCAAGGGGGTTAATGGGGCACTCATACCCATTCTAAGTAGAGATATGGGAACTCTTATCAGATAAAATTAATTATTTCTGCTCAGTTTTTGTAGCGCACATCTGATTTGCTGATGAATGTGGTGCAGGAGCAAGAAAACCTTGTGGATTATTTTGTTGAGTGTCTATAACACATATAAAGGGCAGGTACTAAAATTAAACATAAAGGAGTTTTGACCCATTATTACCCAAATCTGGCAATTGCCAGCACTTGAAAAGAGGGTAAATGAAAGTTGCTGCCTCCCTGCTCTGAGCTGGGAGAATGAAGCACTGGAGAAACTGCAGAGCTGCCCTCTACCTCTGCTACAAAAGGAAGACAGATTGTATTTCCCCCAGCCCCATCAGGTTCTGTGCACAAAGTCCATTTGCCAAGACTTCGTGCACTATGAATGTGTGAGAGACAGATTAATTTCACAGTATAAGCAGAGATTAACTGTAAATAAAATTGCATCTCGCAGCAACCAGCTCTCTGCTCCCTGTAATGGAGTTTCAGTGTATCAGGCCACAGGAACCAGGCTCTGCTGTTTATCTTCCAGCAGTGGCTGATGCTGCCTGAATGTTCAATGGGTTTCCTTTAAATGCTCTTTCTTATTTGCTCGTGGGAAGTTTAGAGCTGCAGGCAGTGGTGGTGGTGTCTGGGGAGCGTGGTTAATTGGACTTCAGTTCTACCTGTTTAGAGAAGTAGATGGAAGAGATGCTTTGGGGATTCCCCAGTAGCTCACTGGGATCTAGAGGAGGAGGTAAAAAATAAATAACAAAGATGACAAGTGAATATTCTGAGTCTTTCATCGAGGTTCTTAAGTTAAATTTGGCAGAGAGTCAAGCAGCTGTTTCACAGATGGAGGAGCTGAGCCTCAGGTTCCATAAGTTACTTGCCCAAGGTCACAGAAGAAGTGGCAAAGCCAGAACCAGCTTCTCTGTTTCCTGCCTTCCCTTCTCCCCCCTGACACTAGACTAATTTGTCTGTGAAAAATGCATCGTGCTGCACACAGCTGAAAAATAAGGTTATTTTATTTATTATTGCCAGTCTTTTAGGCCACTCTCACCTCTCGAGCAGTAGGGTAGGGCTGACACTGCTTGGAAAGGTAGAGCACAGAAAGACTTTAAAGGGTTTTCTTCTCTTCATAATTTTTTTCACCAGTAGTTGTTTAGAGAAGAAAAGAAGCAAAATTCCTCTAGGGATGTGTGGAGAGGAAAGGTTGTGGGGTGTGTAGAAGAGGAAGAGAAGAAAAGCTGGATTTAACCATTTTTACAGCCAAATAGGTAGCAAAATTAGAAGAGAACGTGTGTACAACTTGGAAGACAAATCTCTCTGGGAAGATCACTAAAGCCCAAATGAATGCTGCTGACAGGCATCAGAGTGCTTAGATAAGATCCTATTATTCAGACTCATAACTTTGAGTGGAGGAAGGTACCCGTAACTGAAAAGTAGAGAAATAGAGATGGTAATATTCAGTTTGTCAGCTGAGCTGGTGATAGGAAGGTGTATCTCACAGTGATTATAGGATTAGAGGGTTTGCCAATACTGTTAGTAGAATGGGATTTATGGAATGACACCAGTGTTAAAGGTTTGAGTGTTCTGAATGCAGGATTTCATTATTTCCTCAGTGCCTATCAAATCTAATGTGTGGGAAAATGGAGTTGCTATTATTTAAACTTGAAATCATTTCCAGGCTTCTCAGCATCAGGAGAACTATTCCATTTTGCATCATCTGTTTCTTCATTACTCAGTGATAATTTGTATTTGCCCAGGAGGATTTTCAAGAGATGAATAACACTCTCACCGAGAATTGTGAACATTGAAATTTACGCTAATTCTGTATATGGGCTGTTGTATGAAATTTAAATTATGCCTATTGTAAGCTCCTACACCACATCTATTCTCTATCAGACAATGCACTTCTACACAGTGGGTTTCTTCCTGAGATGATTATCTGCATTATGAGTACATTTTATTTTATCAGCAGAACAAAAGCATCAGAGGTGATTGGAGTAAATGATACGTGTTTATAAAAGTAACAACAGCAATTGGATGCTGTTTTTTAGTCATTTCCATACATTGTTTGTACATTCTTTCCAGAGTTAATACAGCTTTTGTCTGTATAAAGAGAATAAATGCACTGAGAGGAGATATGAATGGAAGTATAACACAGTAGTATTTAACTTTGGGAGTTTTAAAATTATAATGATGATTATATAGATCTTCCCATGACACTTTAGCTCTCAGAACATCAAGTGACTGCCAGCATTGCAGTGACATTCATTGTCTGCAGATGCTCAGTTCATCAGTGACATCCCATCCTCCATGCTTTGGTGATGCTGTTTCTCTCTATTTGGGCAAGTTTCACTCACCCATGAATTTAAGCCCATGGTTTCTTACCTTGTTAGAGGAGATTGTGTAGGTCTGAGGTTTTCAGTGAAATGTGTTCAAAACCACTCTGAGTGCTGTGTCCATCTGTGGGCCCTCAGCTCAGGAAGGACATTGAGGGGCTGGAGCGTGTCCGGGGAAGGGAATGGAGCTGGGGAAGGGTCTGGAGTGCAAATCCTGTGAGGAGCAGCTGGGGGGGCTCAGCCTGGAGAAAAGGAGGATCAGGGGGGACTTTCTTGCTCTCCACAACTCCCTGACAGGAGCTCGTAGTGAGATGGGGCCCGGGCTCTGCTCCCAGGGAACAACGGGCAGGATGAGAAGAAATGGTCTTAAACTGTGCCAGGGGAGGGTCAGGCTGGACATCAGGAGGAATTTCTTCACAGAAAGGGTTGTCAGGCATTGGAAGGAGGTGCTCAGGAAGGTGACAACCTTGGAGGTCTTTTCCAATCTTAATTACTCAGTGATTGTCTAATCACATAATAAAATACCTCCCTCGCTTCCAATCTCTGCACAGAACCCCCAGTATTTGATCCAGTAGGGATTTCTGGGATGTAAAGATAAAACATTGTCTGATATGAGCAGTGGGATGGGAACAGCTGTCTAAGGCTGTTCTAGGCCCCTGACATCTCTCGAGGAAAAGAGAATCTTACACTATTTGTGTATAATAAATTTACAGCCACTTCATCCCAGCTGACGGGGACATGACAGCAACAAAAATATGTGCGAAATAACTGTGTCAGTGTTTGTGGAACATGCACATGAAAGAAAACAGGAATAAATGGGACTGTAAGTTTTATCTGGGCTAGGAATTTTATTTCTCTTTATGCCTGCTTTTTTCAAATAACAGGCAAAGCTTGAGACTGAATAAAAATAATAATAATTTAAAGCTATCCTGTTGTTGGCAGCACGTTGTTTGTACATCGGCTCAAACTAAGCTGCTAAATTGGGACTCAAGTACAGCCATGTAAGCACTTCATTTTTCATGTGTAATTTGCCATTTCCTTTGTATTCAGATATCTTCGCTACAGGAGCACGGAGGAATTTTATTGAGGATGCAACAGTCTTACAGACTGGCTACTGCTGCTGTTTAAGGAGCACGATTCTGGCTTTCAACATAAAATTGCTCCAAAATCTTATTTTGTAGTAGCATGAAATATGATTGGGTGAAGAAAGTAATTTGATAACATGTTTTCTCAACATTCCCCCTTCAGTGTTTCCTGGTTTTATTCCCTTGTGTCCTGCAGTGTGTCATTACCATTGATAATGTGAGATGCAGCTTGGAAAAAATACAAATAATCGGCGTAGAAAGAGGGGAAAACAGGGATATGAGCAGAACAGAGTGTTTGGATTACCTAAACCACGCTTTGCAAAGCCTGACAGTGGTTTCTCTCTGTTTGGACAGGCGTTCCCATCCCCACCCTGGTGTGGTACAAGGACTCTGTTCCCCTCAGCAGGCTGGAGAACCCCCGGTACAAGGTGCTGCTGAGCGGGGGGCTGCGGATCCACGCGCTGCGGCCCCAGGACGCCGGCATCTTCCAGTGCTTCGCCAGCAACCAGGCTGGGGAGATCCAGACCTACACCTACCTGGATGTGACCAGTGAGTGGGCAGTGCTGGCACGGGGTGCAGGAGGTGTCACCCCAGGAGGTGACCCTGCTCCCGTCACGGCTCTCTGAGCTGCTTCAGTCCGACTCGCAGCACCCTGATTTCTTGTCAAGGGTGGCTGCCCCAGCTGTCCCAAAATGCCCCTGTGGCCTCAGCACAATCGTGTGGAAAAGCTCTCCATGACATCAGGAGAGGAGCTTGGCTCGAGGTGGACTGCCCTATTTCACAGAGCAAAAAGAGATCTTAGCAAAAAGGGAAAAAAAATCAATTGTATAATACTTTTATCTTTCTTTCATATTTCCACTCTAATGTAATTCTCTTCCAAGCTTGAGCTGCTGCTTCATGATTGTGCATGTTATCATTTTATTTGCCTTTGTCTGCAACTGCATTTGGTTGGGGAAAAGAAAGAAAGTTCAAGTTAAATGTCTTTTTTGGCCAAAAAGTCAGATTAAATGGTTTTGTTAATGAAGTGCATGCTTCTCTATGGAAGAATTACAAATCCTTGTAGTCTCTTTTGAAAGTGATTATTAACAGTCATTTCTATAATATTAAACTTCTCTTCAGGAAGCTGATTTTTAGCCCAAGAGCAGTTTGCACATACTGACCAGAATTCCTACTGGCCTCAGAAAATAAATCAGCCCCAGTTCAATATAGATCTAGGAAACTGCAGGGAAAAAACTGTAATAAAATGCAACTGGGGGAAAATAAGAGAGAAAGAAACTTAGAAAATGTCTTGGATAAGGCTCAGGTTCTAAATTCTTTTGGCTGACATTTAAGTTTCAAAGTTAATGCCTTTCTCAAGTTGCTTTTCATCTTAAAGAACTCTGTTATGAAGATGAAGGAAAATAGTTTTGTTTATCTAGATTTCTCAAGTTGCCCCCAAACACTCATTTTGAGCTTTATCTTCTTTTTTCTTTAACCCATCTTACTTGTACAGGTACAAGCACTGATAGATTTTTATTTTCAGTGGTGGTAATAAACAGGATTAGACAATTCCTGGGAGATGAATTAGAAAAGGTTACAGTCACTGCTGAAAGGTTTTCATGTCTTACTGTCATGTCCTTCTCCATGATCAGCTCTATAAAAGTGGGTGTAAAGTAGTCCATGGTAATAGTTAAAGGCTCTTTCAGGGAGGTGAGGCATTGAGTTTGTTTGGGTTTGTTATTCTAGACATCAAACCAGCCTTTATCCAGCCCCCAGAGGACACCACAGTCACTGAGGGGATGACTGCAGTGCTGACCTGCGAAGTTTCGGGGGCTCCACGACCTGCCATCTCCTGGAAGAAAGGTAACCAGTTATTAACTTGGAGAAGAGCTGTAATCCACATTTCCCTGTCCACTCCTGTTACTGAGATCTCGTGGATCCATCCAGTGCCCATCTCCCCCTTCCCCTGGCCCCATGAGCAGCGCGTTTGCTGTGGGGCCGTCGTGCGCCGGTGACCTGGGCAGGATTTTGGAAGAGCTGGAATTGCAGTACCTATTCCCTGAGCCTGCTCCCTGAGCCTGCCTGAACTTAACCTGCTGCATCCCCCCATGTGTTTCAGGAGAGCAGATCTTGGCCAGTGGCTCGGTGCAGATCCCTCGCTTCGTTCTCCTCGAGTCTGGAGGGCTCCAGATAACGCCCGTGTTCCTACAGGATGCTGGCAATTACACTTGCTGTGCAGCCAACTCTGAAGGAGCCCTGAATGCTTTTGTGATGCTGACAGTGTGGAGTAAGGATAATGCTTTGTTTAAAGTCTAACTTTAATCAAGTATTAATCAGTTTTTGTTGTACGCTCAGGAAATTTTCATAAGTAATTATGCTTTTCTCGTTAATAGAGTTACTTGTATGAGTTAATAGGAATAATGTGTCTATTTTAGGAAAGCTATCACAAATACCCTTTTTGTTTGGAATATTATGCATATAAATCTCTATTTTGTGAAAGGAAGTATATTTAAATAGAGCTTCAATCACAATTACAGTTTTACTCAGGTTTTGCTTTAGCATGTCACGTTGCAAGACAGAGCTTTTACCTTGTACCTTTGGCTCTTTGCAGGTGGTTTCTGCCTCCAGGAGTGTGCAGGCAGCACAGACCAGTCCGTGCTGGTACTGAGGTTGTGGCCACAGTTACAACAGATAGGATTTTCCTCATACTTTTGTACTTTTTGTGGCCCTGGGTGCTGTTGGAAGCCAAATCAAAGTGCAGATGATTTCAGCTAATCCCTCATGCTACACACTGTTGTGGAACAGGGCATCCTATGAAATGGTTTTGTCATTCACCATTTTCCTTTGTTCTCTATTTTCTTTTTTCTTCTGTTGGGGAAGAGAGTCTGATCCAAGAGGTTCACCTGTGGTACTCCTACAGGAGTTAAATTGAAATGTAACATGGTTTTTGCTACCCAAGGAACAAAATAATGATCCCTGAGCTGAGACTAAGATCAACTGAAAATAATGAAGATGATGAGGATTAATACAGAAGTGTTGCAGCCCTCTCTCCTCTCCAGCACTTGAAGTACTGATTGTTCTGCTGATGCATATTTGGCATTTGTTGATCACCAAACTCAGCTAAATCAGCCACATTTTTCCTTTTGAATTTAGGAATACCTGAGAACATTTCTGGCAGTAACTGTAATGTATGTGTGTCATGTGGCCATCGTGTTTATGTCTTATTGACAATATGGAGTTGGTAGAAATACCAGGATGCTGTAAACTGACTGATACCCAGGGTCAAGTAAAGGAGATCTTTCCTATTAATTCTCAAAACTGTAGTTCCTGTTCATTGTACTGCATGAGGGAAAGAAAAGTAAATATGGCAATGTTTGTGTAGCAACAGCACCATTACAAAGCCAGAAGTCTTACACAGGTACATCAGAAGTAATGCCAAAAATTCCATGCTATTTAGAGTCAGCATTTGATTTTGCTGATGGTCCCTTCTTGTGCATGTGTGAGATATCTCAGTAGATGCTGATTATCTCTGTAGGGATTTGGGACTTATTAACATTATCCACATATCTTCCATGCTCATCCTGGTTGTCTCCCTGCCTCAGCTGCTGCTCTCTGCTGCTGCTCCTGTGTGTGACACATAATGGGGATCTTTCACACCGGATCTGGTTGCTGTAGTTACAGCAATTACTGTGTCCTGAGGCTCCGGGAGGGGCTTCAATAAGCATGTTCTGAAACGTTTGAGTAAACAACATATCTTTCTCATATGGAAGACTTTTCTGCCAGAAGCTCCTCCTCTGTCCTGGAGTTGATGAGATTGTAGGGTGCTATTTAAGTTTACCTCTTTCTCGGTATTTCCTTGCGCAGATTTTCCTTGGTCTTGTTGGTGTTTTTGCCACTCCAAACAGTGTGGTTCATTTCCTGACTCAATGTTTGCTTCCACATGCTCGTTAAGGCTTTAGGGAGCTGCCACAGACACTTGCACAAGCCCGGGAGAGTTCAGAGAGCTTTACCATTCTTCTCCTCTGGGCTCAACTCGTGCCCTCTGCCGCTCTGCCTCTCTGCACCCCAGTGTGTCACCGGTGTCACAATGACTGTAGAGGCAGGGGGGCCTTCCCAGCAGAGGCTCGAAGAGCAGTGGCCTGCTTGCTTTGAGCGACAAAGGCTCTGTGGCTGCTCTCTGAGCGAACAGCCAAGGAAAGGCTGTAATTTCACCTGAGCTGTGCCCTGTGCTCCTTTCAGATCGCACTGGCATTGTCCGCCCTCCCGAGGACAGCACGGTGATCAAAGGCACCACAGCCACCCTGCGCTGCGAGGCCACTCACGACCCCAGAATTTCAATCAGGTCGGTGGTGTCACTTCTCGTTTGTGTGGTTTATCCCAGCCTAATTTCATAAGCTCTGTGGACAGCTTTAGGTAAAAAGTTTTGGGACCCTAGATTTTCACACCAAACCCCTGATTACTGCATTATAAGGTTGTACACTGTATCATTAATCATATAAATCCCATCTTCCATTTCAGCCTTATGTATTATTTACAATGAGCTATGTTCCACTTCATGACTTCAATATAGCCTTCCATGATTTTACTGTCAAGGTTAATACACTATCAATAAAACCAACTTGTCAGAGGCTGATACTTAATGAGAGTAAAAGCCAAAGAGAAGGAATGGAATTTCAGAAGTGTTTACTCTGGGGCGCATAAAAGCCACACTAGAGATGCCCATGTTTTTGGAAACAACTCAATAACTTGGGCTTATAGTCTGTTCTAACCGTGTAAAGGAAACCAGAATTTGTCTGGACTATTAAAATTTGCGTTTAGAGCATTTGGAGGAAGCTCAAAACTTGAAAATAAATTTGCCATGAAAATTAATGTAGTCTGAAAGCAACACAAATGAAATAAAATGCAAGGAAGAGCTTGGAGAGTGCTTGAAGGGTGAACTGCAGAAAGAACTTCAGATAAGAGAAATATGGTTATAAAAATTTCAGTTGGAGGTGGGAAATTTTGAGTCTATGGGCTCTCCACACCTCTGTGATGTTTTGGGAAGTGTGGTTTTGGTAGGTGAGCTCTAGCAAACCTTCAACAGATTTCTGATCCTGGCAGTCCAACTTTGCAGAGCTGGACGAACACCCACCATTAACTGCAGAGTTAATGTTCTGGTGGGGGTGAACTTAAGGTCTTGGACTTTGGAGTACTCCATCTTTTCCTTGTAAAATACATAATATCTTGGATGGAATTACATTTTTCATTCTGATCCCTTGATCTAAAACCTAAATTTGTAAAAAGCACTGCTCTTGAAAGCAGCTGCAGGGGTCTGTTGTTTTTAACACGTGATGACAGGAGCTGATACCACCCAGCAGTTAAAATAAATCTGTTCTGGTGCTCTTACTTGTGATCAATAACTGAAACTGTTGTAATACTCAGGTACCTTTGGAAGAAGGACAGTGTGGTAATAAATCCATCCAGCAGTTCCAGGATCTCAGTGGAGAAGGATGGAACGCTCCTCATCAGCCAGACGTGGTCGGGTGACATCGGGGACTACACCTGCGAGGTCATTTCTTCCGGGGGAAACGACTCCCGGACGGCTCGGCTGGAAGTCATGTGAGTACTCCAACCCAGCTGCTCACTACACTCAGCTTCAGACACCCTCAGGTATTCTTCTAGCATTCAGTTCTGGGTGATCTGGAGAGTCAGCAGCTCTGATTTTTTGGTGTGAGGATTTATTTAAGGGACGTTAAGGCTGATTCATTGCTAATGAAATTGCCTTGAAATGCTCTGATCTCATGGCTGAGCCTGCTTTGAGGAGGATTTTGGACCAGAGACTTCCTAAGGTCCCTTTAAAACTGGATCCTTCTATCACCCCATGCTGTAGGGCTTTCCCATAAAGCCCAGGTGCTGTGCTGTTATGTGATGCCAAGGTTTGAAAACAAGAAAATGTTTTCTTCCTTTTAGTATTTTTTCTCTGTTGAACATTTATCAGAATAGCTGATCCCTGGATGGGCATTGCTTACTCTTGCATTCTTTTTATACATCATTTTTCAGTGAAAAAATATTTTTATGTATGACTTTCTTTATTCCTATGGATCTTTAAAAATAAAAACAAGAAAATGTTTAAAGTGCTATTCAGTTCTGGAAAAGGATTATAAAAATGTCATTACAGGGTTCCATATTTTCTATTTCTGTCATTCCACTGGGGTGAAGTGCACTTCCATTTTATTTTTATCACTAAAAGCAACAGCTGTGGGTTTGGTACATGTGTGGAGCAGATCAAATGAAAAAAAAAACAAAAATAAAAGGAGGTAATGTTTTATGTAGAGTTATTTATTTATTTATTTGCTTGACTAGTGCCTCACGCTTTAATTTAACTAAAATTGCATCTGTTTCTGCTGGTCATGCCTGATGTCTCTGAGAAGATGGCAGTTGTGTGGTTGGCAGTGTAATGAGTTCACCTCTGAGATTTGCTGTGCAGAGGGCTGTTTGATACAGCGTCATTCTGACAGTGCCAAGGCTCCATCAGATGCCCATTTTCCGAGAGCGGTCGTACATTCTTTTTCTAATTAAGCACTCCTCAGCTCTCCTCCCGGAGTGCATTTCAGTGCTGGTTGGAATCCAAGAGCAGAAGACAATTCAGAATATATTGCTGCTACATAACCACACTCGCTGTTCTCTGAGGCGGTTTTTGAATGGAGGGCACAAAATCATGGGGTAAAGACTGAAAAGAATGTTAAAAGCTTGGACTTTGAAACGAAGCTGTAAATATGTGCTAAACACTTCAGCAGCAGGACAGTTTCCTCATGCTGAATAGCAAAAGCTGCCCAGTACAGCACAGGGGATGGATTTATTTGCAGTTCCGCACTGACCACTGAGGAGCTTCTTTCATGGTCCATAAAATCTGGGCTAGAAGTTGGTTGGGAGAGGCTCGTCCTGTGTGCACTGCTGAGGCACCCCAGCTGTTCCAGCTGTGCTGGCTGGCTCTCCATGCACTGGCTCTTAATGCTGCATCCCTTCTTCCTTTGATGTTCTGTTGCTGATCGCCCATCACCTGTTTTTCCTGGAGGAATTAAAGAAATCTATCAGACCCACTCTTTCAGAGGAGTCGAGTAACTGATAAGTCACTCAATAATACCTTGAATTGTGACATTTCATTTCAAAGCAGGGCTGCAGGTAGTGCAATACTGCCAGAGAACATTGCATTTCCTTGCAGCTTTCATCATTATCGTTCGGCTCAGCAGCACAGATCTGCGAAGAAGAGAGATACATGATACAACAGGAGTGAAATGAAGAAGAAAATATGTGGAAAGGAAACGTCTGAAGTAAAGCTTAAATTAAATTCCAGCTTGTATAGGAATGACAGATCTATAACATTCCCCGTTCCCCCGGATAATTCCCTTGTGCAGAGCAGTAACAAACAGGGCATGCACGTTCCCATCGATGAGTGCTCACACTTCAGTGCCTTGAGCAGCACTAATGTCAGACAAATGTTCAAAGGAGGCCTCTCAGCCAGTTACAGACTGGAGCAGTCACCAGTGGATAATTCTGTATACCATACACTGCCTTCCCTGACAGCTCCAATTGTTTCCCACCTTTCCCCCCACCTCAGGATCCAGCACATTCCTCCTCTACCTCTGTGCCCGTCAAGAGGAATTTCCAAAGGCAGCGATAAGTTTGTTACTGATTTCTGTCCAAACTGGTTCAACTGAAAAGCGGTGACCTTCAGGGTGACCTTCAGTTATTTAATCTCTGAGTGGTCCAGTTTTCTAATCTCTGAAAAGAAGGAAGAAAAACTCTCTCCTCCTTTGCCTCCCCTTGCTGGAAGTCAGGCTTGGGGAGAAAGGTGGTGCTCCTTTCTGAAAGAACCTGCACAGCACAGATACACTGGTGCTGCAGGCAGGATGGATCATCTTCCTCAGCATGAAAGAAGAAATAAAATATTTCCAAAGGAAAGCCAGAAAACTAATGAAGAACTTGCTAAAGTGCAGCCAAAGGTTACCTTGCTCATCAATTTTGCACTGATGGTACTTGGGCACAGAAACTAATTGCTAGTCAAGATACTCTATTCATTCATTTGTCTTCCCTCTAAATGTGTTTATTCTTCATGTACATCACTTGATTTGATTTGCACGACGTAAAACATTTTCGAGTGATGTTTCTATTCTGCAAGAGAGAGATTTTAATTTTACACTGACTTTGTTTTTCCCCTAATAGAGTTTCTCAACTGCACATCAGAAACATTTGGTGATAAGCCCCCCGTGTCTCTTGCATCCCTGCAAGTCACAGGGTTTGATCCTGAAAATAATTGCATGTTATGAAACATCCCAGCTTCATTTAGCTTACTTTTATAGTCCTGTAAACACACCCTGAAATACATACAGAGGAAAAAAGGCTTGTTCCTAAAGCTGCATAAGCTGAGTTATCACCATGTATCACTCACCTGATGGGAAACTCTGCTGATTCCAGCTCAAAGTATCTTGAGGATTCTCAGGATGTATAAAATATACAGAATTACCACGATCTGTGCCTGATGATACCCACTGCTCAATATCAGCCTGTCTGCAGCCCATGCTAGAGGATCTCTTTGTTGTATAAATGTGACTGCAAAGTATGGTAATGCTGCATTGTTGGAGAATCAAAGCCCTGTACAAGCCTCTGTTATGTCACAACATATAGTAAAATCTTTTGGGCTCTTTTTCTATGCAAAAATATGGGAAGGACAATGTAATACAAAAATAGGCAATTTATTCTTGGCAGCAAGTTCATCTTCTTTCAGTTCCCTTTCATCAAAGAAAGAACTACCATTGTTCTGTCTTCTTCAAAATCAGGAGAGGGGAGCTAACCACTTATAATAAACCCCAGTGGGTTGCCAGGAATGCAGAGTATTGCCTTTGTCAGCCATCTATACATGAATTTGGATACCATTTTTACTGGAGTATTTATAATTGCCATTTCTTCCAATTTCTTCCCAATATATCCCATAAAAAAAATTATTGCTAAAATTAAAATCAGTGTGACCAATGCAGGGTAAGAGATAAAAATGAGGCCCCATTACAACTGTAACTTGACACAGATCCCACATCTCTTGGTTCCAATAGCCCATCTCTTCTCCTTTCTGCAGGGAGAGAAAGCAGGAAGAATGCCAAACTTGAAAATATATTATTCCTTCCTCACTGGAAAGAAGGCTTCTATTTATTTTTCCAAGCTCTCTATTGAGATGTCATCCAAGAAGCAAGGTTCACTGCTGAGTCTGAGTGCACTTGATACTCAAAGGAGAAATATCACCCAGAAATGCACTCGGAAATAAATGCCATTGTGTCTGTTTGTCATTGAAGGTAGAGCAGGAATGTAGGTGTTTGCAGCAAAAAGAAAGCATAAAATTCAAACCCCTTTCCCAAGTCATCTCCAGATCGGAGCAAATTGAGATGGGAAATAAATCTGTGCACTCTGGAACTCGGCAACCCTTTAATTCCAAAAATTCCCCTTTTCCCAGACCTGTGAGAGACAAAGAGGCTCCAAACCCAGAGCTGCCTCGCACGAATTCTTCCCCAGTTTATAAATCGGTGAGGATTCTTTTGCAAGAGAAAAGTCCTGAGCAACAGTTGCCACGTTTGTTAATTTAAACCATTACAAACTTTCAGGAGCAGAGCCATCAGGGCTGAGGGCTGCGCTCCCTCCCCGCCTCGGCCGCGCGCCCTTATCGGCTGCGGCAGATGAACCACCTGCTCCTGAGCAGACCCTGCCTGCTGGACCTGACTGGGGGAACCGTTTATGAAACAGGAGCAGGGCTTTTCAGAAACCAACAAGAAATCTTGTTTAATCTCCTGTGCCTTTTTAGTAATCCCCTCTTCAGTCACAGTCTCTCTAATTACCTGCTGTTGGACCATTTTTCTCAGAAGTCTCTCCAAACCGTGTCTGGTTTATTTTCCTCAGCAAATAGTCTGCTTTTAGCTAATTTTATAAAACACTCTATGTGTTTGCTGAGTGAATTTTTCAGCTGCCCTCTGGCAGTGATGAGCTGACTCAAAACATTAGAGTTTCTGTTTTGAGCATGTATCATCGGCAACTGGCTAATATTTCTCTCCCAGATTGTCACAATGACTTCATGTTCTTTTCTTGCAAGTGCACTATTTTAATTGCTTTGTCAGAGTTCCCTCAGGTCACCTTGGTGGCAATGCCATTAACCCTGGGCTTATCTATCAATTACAGATTTTAAAGTGTCCATGGACATATTTTGCTATCACATAAAATAAGTTATGGAAAACTTGCCTCCACGCAACTCTTCAGCATTAGAAAAGTGAGGGTTTGAGATATTCTATATTGAAAAACTTCCATATATTTCCTGTTGGGGCTTCAGTGAACAAAAGAAGGATAATGATGCTGGAATTACACTTTCAGTGTCTGGTCAAGGGCTGTTCAGTGCTCTGGAGGTTATTGTCCTAAACCTCATCCACTTTCTTGGTGCATCAGAAGCTGACCAGTCCTACTCCAAGGTCCTTCTCACCCTGAAAAAGGGTTGAAATTTGAATTCTCTGCAATAATTTCTTGGGTGTTAGAAGCAAGGAAAAGTAATCCTCTTAAAGGAAAAATAGAAGCAATGATTTCTTTGGGGAATGTGAATATTCATGATGGTGGTACAGGTCTCATTCATCATCCCTTCCACAGGGTGTGTGGTAGCAAATGAAAAGGAGACAAAGTGTAAGTGCTTGCTAAAGTAGAAATTACTACTTATTAATCTCTGCTTTTGTATACTGAAGTGAGAGGGGTACACTCCTGTGCTGAAATGTCTTGGTGGCTTTAAATATTTATTTCTGTCCAGGTGTGTTTCTTAGGCACTCGTTCTGCCTGCCCCGAGGGGTTCAAATCTGTGAGCACCATCTGTTGCTGTTCAGCATGGACACGTTTGGGTAAAGACTCTGCTATTTGTGGATGGGGTGTCCTGGATGGAGGCAGCATCTCATGCCACTCAATCTCTGTCTGAACACAAAGTGCTCATTTCCTTTGTGCTGCTGCTGATTGTCATTGTCAATCTGAGAGAATAATCAGCTAAACCCAAACCCTAAACAAACAAAACCCCGGGTTTTAACTCAGTTTGTGCGTTAAAACACAGGGAAAGGGGATGTCCCCCCTTCTTCAAAAGTCCTCTGAGTCTTGTGCACTTGGAAAAAGAGACTGAGCCTTAAGTCTTTCTTAGTTGTGTAGTCTCTGTCTTCAAGTGAGCTGTTAATTGACCCCTTTAATTTATGTGAGATCAAGAGAAGAAAATACCCTCAGTATACAACAGGAGTACTCATCTGCTGCCCAGAAAAGCCATTGGGGATAATCTGCTGTGAGCTTCCCCTCAGCCATTCCTCCCACACTGCTGTTTCTGTGGCCATCATCTTCCAGAAGGAGCTGGAGCCACAGCCCCTCTCTGAGCTCTCCCCCACAGGGACTGGTGATAAATGAAGTGGGGACTGGGACTTCTGTGAGCCATGTAACAACAAGACATTTCACTCTTCCCTTCAGTAATTACCTTTGCCAGCTTAATCACAAAAACTTTTCCAACCAGCTTGCCGAGGACATAATGATAAATTGTGGTGGAGGTTTAATGTTTATTATAATTTAATGTTTCATTCAAAATTAAGCAGCATGCTCCCGTAGTCCCTGGGCAAATGGCCGTATCTTACACCCCCACACTTCTCAATGACAGCCACACTCTGTCTCCCAGGTCAGCTGCCCTCCTGCTTTGTTTCCAGGTCCCTCTCTTCCCTAAACTTGTTTATCCAAAATTCCACAGTGCTGTGTCCAAATCTGCTCCCTTTGGGCCCACACGTTCTCCTTGCAGTGCCTGATGTTTATTTTAGCCCCAACATGGCCATGTCTGAGCCGTCAGTGCACGCCCAGATAGGAGTGAGAACAGCCAACTTCAACTCCTCACCATCAAGCAAGAGATTTAATGAAGTTGAGATCTGAATCACACCCTGAGGTGTCATTCCATGTTTACTACAGAAAGAGCCTGGGGTCACTGTGCTGCTAATTTGGTTACGCGTTTAAAGTCAAATGAGACGAGACAAGGCTTTGAGTCTCAGGTTTAGCCTTAGGAAATATCAACCCCTCTTGCCTGGAGAGAGGTGGGCAGGGAAGTGCCTTCTGCTTCTGGTGCCTCATTAGCTGTGTGTTTTTCTTGCCACTCTTTGGCTCTTCCAGCAATATTTTTTTTTTCCTTGGTGCTAACTCCACAGTGTGTATCCGTCAGAAACGCGTAAACAAAAGCATTCACGGCTTTAACAGAAAAATAATAAAACTATTGTCTGGCTCTCCATATGTTCCTCAATCTTCCAGTAGAAACAGAAATCCAGGACATATTTATTGTTCTGGCTTGGAGCCAGAGCCTGTATTTACTTTTGCGAGTGGCTGAGGAGTTGCGGTTTTTAAATAACTCTGAGCCTTCGGTGGCAAAATACATCATGAGCAGGAATTTCTGCATTTTTAATTGAAGTATGTGAGTGCCCTCATAGCTTTGTGCTCTGGCCTGAGCTGTGGAAGGGTCACCCTCAGCCTTCCTGGGGAGAAGGGCAGATCCAATGGGTAAAAACTGGCCCTCCTTGCTTTTTCTTCACTCCGAAATCCTCGTTCTCCTTAGGAACTGGGATGCTAAGGAGCAAAAATTGTGCTTAAGTATAACTCTGAAGGGCTTTTATCTCTCAGAACACATCAGCATTTAAGGGTTGCAGCTGAATTTAGTGTTCTCACTTCACCATGCAGCTCCTGCTTTCAGCTAATGGGTACAAATGAAATGTTTTTCCACAAATTTCCTTTATGTGGAGAAATTACACATTTTAATTGAGCTGCTGTTTTATTTTTGTTTTTGAAATGTTTCATTTTGTATTTTCATGGGGTTTCTGCAGGCATTTTCACTACATTTTCTGGTTGGGTGCTTCCAAAAAAAATCCTTATTATAGGGAGGAAGGATTCTACCCATGACAGGATAAGCCTGAATCCGTGAGTAAATCAAGCTGTTCTGTAGCCTAAGAATACATATGGTAATTTTGATTAGTAGCTCTATGTGGATAGTGTCAATGTCTTCTGCTTCCTTGAGTATGAAAAATTCCATGTTAAATCATATCTCCCATGTGTTTTACTGTTTATACATATCACTGCTGTCACATTGTAGGACATCATTGTGAGAAGGGAGAAAAAGTGAGAGAGGAAATTTATTGACCAACTTGCTCAATCAAAAACAGGATGAAAATTGGCTTTTTTCTATCTTTAACAACATGTCCATTAGCGGTACTAAGCATCAGCCTTGGGACTTTCAGCATAACTTTTTTTTTCCCCAAAATATGATATAATCATGAAGAATTCTGAGATGTCTTTCATTTATTTAATTGTACAACAGCTGCCAGTGGTTTTATATCCATCATCACGTGGGGCTGATGCTGCCTGCCTTGAACTGCCTGTATGACTGGAGCTGAATGAAATATAGATTATTTTTTCTCTGCTGGTTAATTATTTTTCCCCTCTCTTCCCCTTTTCCTCCACAGTGAGCTGCCTCACTCCCCTCAGAACCTCGTGGCCACCCTGAATTCCTCCTACAGCCGAAGTGTGGTGCTCTCCTGGGTGCGCCCCTTCGATGGCAACAGCCCTGTGCTCTACTACGTGGTGGAGCTCTCTGAGAACAGTAAGTCAAAAGCATCTCAGCCTCGTGGGGTTCTCAATTATTCCTCCAGACTCACCTCTCACCAGAGCTGCCAACAAAATGCTGCTGCAGTTTGCTAAAGGAGAGCCAGCTTGCATAAAGGGGTTTTGCACTCCGATGTTTGCACGCTGAAAGAGTGGAACAGCAAAGAAGACTTGAGATGGAGGGATTATTTTACAGGAAAGACTTAGTTCCACCTCTAGTGTTGCCTGCCAGACTCGAGGCACAACAGCTTATTCCTCACTAAAACAGCAGCAGACAGTTTGTTCCTTCCCAGGGTTGGCTTTTTCTCCACTTTCATGGGATTCTTGGTGCATTCGGAGCCCAAATTTCACCTGAAAGATGCAGAGAGAGTGATAATTCAAGGAACTGATGGTCTGTCAAAGGAACAAATTTGGATGTCAAGAGGAACTGCTGTCTTACCTCTCTGTGGGCTCATATATTTTCTCTGCTCTCCTTTAGATTATCATTTTACCCCCTTCTTTCAGGTAGGTGGTTGAGGATGCTTGAGTGAAATCCAAATATCCAGGTTACAAACCTGGGCATTGGGAATTGCCACTTCCCACAGTTTTATCATGCTGTACACCAGGTCCTCTGTGGCTCTCAGTCTGCAAGGTTATTCAGGGACATTGCTAATGCCTCTTCAGGAGTTGATGGAAGGATGAGGTTATATGGAAATCGGTCACCTTGGCAATACTTTGTAATCTCTATCACCCTAGGAGCTGGAAATCCAAGCTGAACAATTGATTCTTGATGAAAAAATTAAGAGCATCACTTTTTGTGACATGTGGAAATTAGTCACTGCATAACTGAATGTGAAACAGTTCTGATTTCTGATTATCTGGAGAGCAGCAGTTTGTTTTGCCACACAGAGAGCTTGAGAGGAAACTTGAGCTTCAGATCACATACAAGCCTGTTGCTTTGCAGGCTGGAGAGCATAACTTCTCAGGTGTGGAGGTCCCAGAACCAATGATCCTGACAATGGTTAAGCAAAGTACAGGTTTCTAATCTGAGCAGAAATCCAAAGTCATGCCCAGGACTGCTGTCCTTAAAATAGTTCTTTTCAAGCAAAGACTCCTGATCCTTTTGTAACAAATGAATAAGAAAATCCACAGTCCTGCACTCATACTCCTCCTCTACCTTTTTTACCACCATCTTCCTTTTCATTTTCACTCTTCTCTCCTTCATTCCCATAACTACAGGCCAGTAACTGCCTGGTTTTTCTCTTTTCCTTCCCTGTTTTTTGCCCAAGGATGTTACCCTTCTGCTCCTTGTTTCCCAGTGGCTTTGTTGGTGACAAGTTAGGGAAGTCCCAGCCTGGGAACATGATGCAAAGGCCCTAGAACTGTATTAGACAAAGGTGGCAGAATGGGTCCTGCAGTGAGCTGCATCAACTGGGACTCCTAAAATGAAAGGCAATTCATTCACTGCCAGGAGAATCATGGAATGGTTTCACTTGGAAGGGACCTTAAAGATCATCTCATTCCATCATATTTTTTGTGTCATGGAGGAGTTTGGAAGGTCTTCAAGTCCTTTCTACCAAGGATGCTTTGCAGTTGTATAGGAATGGGGCACATGTGCCATCATTTTAGAATTAATTCACTGAAATTTGTCAAAGGCTCAGCCAAAATCAACAACAGTTCTTTGGAAAGCATGCAAACAGTCCCTGAGAACACCACAGGATCCCATGAACCACTGCTCACTCTGTGACAGATCAAATACTTTTGGCTGATGTCATTGCAATCTGCCACTGAGAGGGTCTCGTTGTCCCAAAGCACAGGTCTGTGTCCTGCCTGCAAAAGCCAAACACAGGCCAGGTTTGCTGTCAACTGAGCATCTGAACTCCCAGATTCATTCCAGGTCTTGCTGTCCTTTAATTTTTTTGTCTTTCTTTACTTTGCTTTCGTGTGCAGTGTGCAAATGGTTGCTCACAGAAGTAGGACAGAGAGGAATGCGAGCCCTTGGATGTTCCACTGCTGCTGTGCTCTCTTGTTCCACATACACAGAATAATACAGCAGTGTCAGCAGTGACTTTGGTTTGGAACTCTGACTGTAACATCTGCACACTCTCACTGTCTTGTTTTGGTTTCTGTTTTCCTGAAGTGTTTGTTTTTCAGGGTTATTTTGATCTCAGCAGTGTGTGGTTAATATTTAGCTGCACCAGACCTCCTGCTCCTCTGGAAACCACCACCTTCCCTTTGTTCCCAGCCATCCCAAGCACTGTTTGTGAACGAAGCTGACATTTGATGTTGTGTGGGTATAGCCTGATCTGTTATGACTGTGCAGAAACTCTCTTTGCTTTTCAAAGACAATTTCTGTTTGAGTTTTGTGCTGGCAGGGAGAGAGGGAACACCTTCCACGAGCTCTGTCAGTGTCACAGCAGAGACAGGAATGTCCCTCCATCCCAATCCCCCTTCACTTTCAAACATGAACGAGGGACCAGAATTATGGTTTATTTTCCAGTTAGCAAAGCTGCATAGAAGATTTTGTTCTCAGTTCTGTGCAGTTTGAATGTTTCAGTTAGAGGTAGCCTTGTTTTGTTGCTTTTGTTCAGCAGTTTTGTTTTGGATAACTCTCTCACAGCTTTGGGATCCATGGCAGGTTTTGAAGCACCATAAATGAACACACAACAGTGTCTGTGGCAGAGAAATAGCTGAAGAGGGTTCAAAATAACGAGTATAAATTTCAGGGGTTTAATTACCAGCTGCATTAGAGGGAGGCGTGTCACTCCACCTGGCATGGATTAGAACTCCTTTTCATTAATACCAATTCAGTAAAGAGATACAAAACCCTTATTTTAATTAGAGGGAAAAAAACAGTGGCAGATCGTGCACATAAATTGCTGGAATATGAACGACTCTAGCCACCTAATTTTTAAAATTAATGTATTTGGCACAATGCAATAATTCTCAAATTACAAGTATTCACACTAGACTGTGTCTGTGGGTGACTTGAGACATATGGCCTTAAACATTTGGGGGCAAATTTATAATCTAATTTGAAAAACACAGTTCCAAGGAAACACAGTCATTAAGTATTCCTGCCCACACAGAGCCAACAATGTGAACCTTGATTTGAAATAGGATTTTCAAATAAATAGTACCATGCATTGCTGTCATTTGCACTAATATAATTTTGGATGTTTCATGACCTGTTTAGCCCCATTGCGATTTACCTCGGAATTCCAATGAAGTGTCCTCATGGAGTTAGGAGGGGATATGCTTATTTTATTCCAAAGAGGTTTAGACTGAAGGAATTAATCAAAAAATATTCTGAATAGTCTTTTAACTGAAGAAATGAATTAAGACTTACAGAATTCTGCTGAGGACAATTAAGATAAAAGCCCATTTTTGTTTTATTGTATTCTGGGATATCTGTGCTGTGTGAGGTAATGATATAACTCAGATTCATCACGTTGAGCAAATGAAGAGATAATAAAAGCTCCTGTGGAAAGCATCTCTACATGCTGAACTATGAATTGTCATCCTGAATTTGGCAGGAATATTGAAATGGCAAATATTGAACTCATTGATAAGTCTTTGCCAAAATCAAAGTAAAACTGCATTGTCAATATGATTGTGACTCAGATCTAGATATGATAATGTTAAAAGATAAATTTTTCTCAGGCCACTGGTAGACCTTGCACAAGTCCTACCAAACAAAGGATGAAGCACTTAGCTTTCAGTTGGATTTTTTGCAATATCATATTGCTGCAAAGGTTTGAAAGATGAATTCAGTGAATTCCATCAGTACAGTAAATTCCTATGCTGCCGTATATGCAAAACCCCCTGGAGAAGGAAAGAGATGGAAATGTGCTCGAAACTTGCAAAAATCAACTTTCTGCAGTAGATCTGATCAGTGATATCAGATTAGAAATGATTTTGGGGGGAATTTGCAATTAATGCATGAACTGTAGGGTGGACAGGGAAATAGAGAAGAAATGCCTCTTGGCACATAACCAAAGTTATTGAATGCATCACAAGCGCATCCGAAAATCCATGACAGGAAAAAAAAAGTAATTTCTAAAACCCCAAAATGACATTGTAAACCAGAGAACAGCCTGCAAGATTCTTCATTTCCAGTAAATTAACTTGGAGAGGCAATCAGAGTTAATTCAGAATGCCCAATATTTTTAAGACATGGAAGTTGTTCAGACAGTGACAATTACGGGGGAAGAGCAGCAGAGCCCAGAGTATGTTCTGGGCAGCTTAAGTTAAATGAAGGATTAGCAGAGTCTGTTCAGTCTAACAGAGGTTTATTTAATAGTTTGGCCTGGCAAGTCTTTTGTCACCATGGAGCTTCTCCAGGCTTCCTGGGATAGGTGAGTGACAGTCATCCCTGGAGGAGAGGAGAGGGCGGCGTTGAAAATTTTATGGCACGTTCCCCGTGTCAGAACTGCTCTTCTCCACAACAAAACGAGCTTCTGCACAACCCTGGGGTTGGTTGTGTGTATCTAAAGAGGGAGATGAGTTTTTTGAAGTGTTTTGTTTATTGATTGTCAAAAAAAAAGACTTGACATTTAAATTTTAAAGATACTCTGCACACTCGGTGTATCCAGTGCTTCAGGAGTGAGCAACTGCTCCCCGAGCCGCCCTCCTCTCTGAATCAGAGTGCCCAGGAGATGAATAGGCTTCGTTTATATTAGTTTCCAGTTTAATCTCTCTTCCTGCCAGATCTTTTATCTTCCACCAGGAGAGGAAAAAGAATTAATAAAGTATTCTACAGATGCAGCATATAAACAGAGCAAAGCCCCAAGGTGCTGAGGAGATTAATAGGGCCTGTTGTTGAATCAAACTGCTCACTACATCGAGCTGCTTGGGTTAAGCACTCTCAGGTGATGTTTACACTGGCAGTAAACAAATGAAATGCTCTAGGAAACGGACCACTGCCCAAGTAGCTCCTACAAAGGTATTTTGCTCCCCTCTTGGTGTCTGCTCTTCCATTTTCCTCAGGAAGTTCCCTCAGGCAGTGCACTAGGTCAGCCATACCTTAACTTCGGTGTTCCTGGATTTGTTGCTGAGCTCTCAGGCCATAACAAGGCTGTTTGGGAAGTCTCAAGGGAAGCCTGTGAAAATTCAGAAGGAACTAGGGTGCAGAAAACTCCTAAGCAATGCTTTTCTAGATGGCACAGGTGTGCTTCCTCTAAGGGCTCTCTAAAAGAAATTCAGTGTTCAGCTAAGAGAAATTGGCATCAAGATCTTGCAGCTAAAGTGGCTGTTGGTAAATCAACAGTTGGCAAGGACAGACCTTGACTGCTGTGCAAATGTCCCTCTCCAGCATTCCCAGTATTCTGCTGTGTCAGTTTTCCTGTTAAAAAAGACTTTGTTCTGGCAAGGCCTTTACTGGAATAAATACATTTGGAGTAATTTGAAGATGCAGTGTTTATAGCCCAATTGGCATCACACCCTAGAGGGCTTAAACTTGCTAAGGAATCTGCCAGAAAAGCACAAAATGAGTGGCTTCTGTCTTGGTGTGAAGTTTAGCAGCCTTCCACGTTTGGGACATCTCATCTTCATTTTCAGGCAGACGTTGAGGTGACCTGCCAGGAGCCACGAAGCACTTCTGATGAGCAACATGCCCAGCTAACTGTGCCAAAATCTGCAGCAAGCTCCTCAGCAATTTCCAGAAGTGTTAGTAATTTTGAGCAGGGAGCATGAAAACAGCTGGTATTATTTAAAAACTGAACAAATCTTCAAATTGGCTGATTCCGTTGCTGTACTGTTGCAACACAGACCAAATGTCACCTCTCCCTGACTATTTCAGTCATGACTTCAGGGAGAATGTGTGGCACCAGGCTATGGAGAGAAGAAGTCAGAATATTTAATTTTCAACATGTTTCATTTCTGACCTCTTTGAAAACTTGTAAATGTAATTTGGCCATCAGAGGAGTTCGGTATGGCAAGAATATGAACTGACAGTGAGGGGTTTAGAGCTCTGCCAGGGCTCTTTCTATCAGGGAATCTTCCTAGGACAATTAGATTCCATGCTGAATACTATCACTAGGAAAAAAATAATTTTAAAAAAAACCTGCAGACACGTAGAATCAGCAGCAGAAGCTTTCTCAGGTCTTGCAGCAAAGGGCTGATTTGGCAGAGAGAGTCATGCTTCTACACCTGCTTGCAAGCTGGGTAGGAAGATATTCCAAACTGACTGTGAATTTCATTAGAATCCTTCAACCAGAGCCACTCATGGGTGTGGTGGTGTGATGGCCTGCCAAACAGATGGGTTGTGAAATACACAGCCCATCTGTCTTTATCATGCTTGTTTCCTCTTTTATTAAAATGTTAATGAATATAGTTTTTATTTATTATGCCATGACATGTGCAGCATCACTTTCCAGTAGACAAATGTGCAATCTGCATAACCGTGTGGGCTGACAGGAAGGTTTCTTCTGCTGAAAAGAAACTTCTTCCCAAAGTTCCTCCGAGGGAAGCAAACACAAAGAGCTCTGAGCAGTCAGAGGCGTTTTCTCACTCCTGCAGGGCTTTTGACAAGCACTTTCCTCTTTTTCCTTTTTTTCCCCATGCAAATTTTCCCACCAGATTCTCCCTGGAAGGTTCACCTCTCAAACCTTGACCCGAAGATGACCGGAGTCACTGTGAGTGGCCTCACTCCTGCCAGGACCTACCAGTTCAGGGTGTGTGCAGTGAACCAGGTGGGGAAGGGCCGCTACAGCTCCGAGACCAGCAGGTAACGGCCCGGGTGCTGAAGGGACAGCGACCTCGGGACGGGAAAATGCTGCTTGTGAATGAAGGAACAAAAGAACCTTTGCACAGTGATTGGGAGGTGGAGAAGCTGCCGTTTTCCAGGCTTCTGGAGAGTGCTCTGCAGCTGGCAGGAATTGGGGATGATGGTATTTGGGGGATGCAGGAGATCAGCACTTGATGGGAGAGATGTCCTTGTACTTCCAGAGTAGCAGTTGGGCAGAATCTGGGAAATGATGTTTTGCTCTTGTGCTAAGCCCCAGCAGTTAGGCAGGGCAGGAGCACAGCTCTCACCCTGTCATGGCAATGTCACTTCTGGAAATTACCCAGATGTGACAGAGAAGGATGGCTTCATCATATTCAGTTTCAAATGCATCCCCCTTCTTCTTGTGAACCAAAGCTTGCTGCGAGCCTGAATTGCAGAACAGCTGAACTCTAAATGGCTTTTTCAAAATGTAGGAGTTTGATATGAAAAATATTGAAAGAGCTGAAAGAAACAATTTGGAAGGAGTCACAGACACTGGACCTGAGCTCTTACTCATTCAGGCTTGTAATCTTTTTAAAGAGTTGTAGCAGCCTGGGTGATTCTGAGAGAATAGGGTTACCTCAGCTGTCTGTCTTGTTGCTTGCTTAACTGATTTCCTATTATGTTGATTTGTTGTAACTATTTCATGCATGTCTTCAGCAGTTTGATCAGCATTATATTTCTTTCTAGTCATCAGACTGTGATAAAAGAAAGTGGTTCACTTGGAGTGGATACAGGAAATAGACTGTTATTTATGATTCCTTTCAATGCCCATGTCCATCACATGCTTTTTGTGCTCAGGTTGATGCTACCTGAGGAGCCCCCCAGTGCCCCTCCTAAAAACATCGTGGCCAGTGGGAGAACCAATCAGTCCATCATGGTGCAGTGGCAGCCTCCTCCTGAGAGTGAGCACAATGGGGTCCTTCATGGCTACATCCTAAGGTAAGTCCTTTCCTAACCTGAAAGTCCAGAGAGTGCCCAGGGAGTTCAAATGTGTAACTTCAGAGTGTAATAAAAGCTATCTGTAATTGAATTAAAGATATTAGTTATTGTTTGCAAACACTGAGGTTTGTTAAATATGAGAAAACACAACTCTTCAAGGGGTCACAAGGGTGCAGCCACTTAAATTCTGGCCTGTGTGTCCTAGAGAGTCTGGGGGCTCCATCAGCTGCTCCAAAGGACCAGCTCCCTGTGGAGACTCACAAAATCCTTTTATTGCATTTCCAAAGGGAAGTGAAGCACCAAGTAATGCAAGTGTTCACGTGGGAGGCTGGTACAGTGCAGCCTATGCAGATGTATATTTGCTTATTAGAAGCTCAGCTCCCTGCTCAAAAGGTTAATTAAATTTATCAAAGGCACAACAGGGCTCCTGCCTATGGAGGAGCAGCAAAAGAATCAATAAACTTCAGTTTTGTGCCAAACAAAAGGGAGAGAGGGAATGACAGGTCAGATGCTTCGTGGCAGACCTTGGTTTGGTTTTGAAAATTAGCCAGTTGAGTAAGATCCTCTCAGCCCTGTCTGTATTTATTAATGAGAAACACATTCAGGCAGGTAACTGGGAATCCTGCACACATCCAGTCTGGCTGCTAACACAGGATTCATTGTGTTGGAAAGGGTATTACTGCACTTGAGAGACTTTGCAGAGCATTTCCTTTAGGTAATTTTTTGGGACTCAGAATTCACTCCTGCCCAATTCCACTTCAGCTTACTGCTCATTTGGCATCCTCCATACCCTGCAGTGCTAGCAGCCAGCTAGGGCCACACCTCTAGTGAGGGAGGCATTGTCTAAATTAGAGTTGGGTGGGAAACTCCCAGCCACTGCCATATTTCCAAGTGATGGTTACAGCCTCCTGTGGGCAGGCTGCTGACATTTTTAGCACAGTGTCCTCCAGAACTGTAAAAGATAAGTAAATGCTGCAGTTTAAATGCCAGCTTCCTGTCCATGCTGTGCTCCTACTTTTGCTGGCATGAGTGGAAAGGCTTTTGTCATGTTAAGAGTGTTGGTGAGCTCCCAAAGCAGCCCTGGAAGTTCCCTCTGCCTGCAGGCAGAGTGGAGTCTGTTCTTCCCCCTGTCACCTGCACAGAGCCTCTCAGCTCTGCTGAGCCCCTCCTGCAAGTGCTGTTGGAGCAAGGTTCTGGGGCTGGGCTCAGTTTGGGAGCTGTGCCAGCCATCAGTGGGGGAAGAGGCTTTAACCTCTGCCTGCAGAGAGAACCTTGTCCTGAGCCCTGGGTTCCCATTTGCACAGAGTGCAAACATTTATCCACGTCTTCCTTTCAGCCTGCTCTCCTCAGGGCTGGGATTAGCTCCTTAGGTATTCCCAGTGAGTCTTTCCCAGTCTCAGCATTAAGTCCTTTAAAAAGCAATCCCATGGCCTCCTACTTGTGGCAATCTGTGCTGTTTTCTCCACATAGCATTTCCAATAATATTTAACTTCAGTACTTTCTACAGTATTTATCTGCATAATTGATCCCTGACCTTGCTGTAACATGCCTTTCCATTTTAAGAATGCTCATATTCATTATGCTCAGTCTGTGAATATTTTTGGTGCCTTCCTGCTTTGTCTTGACAACAGAGCAGAGCAACCATTTATTCAACAGGAGTTTCAGATTATCACATAAAAGCACAACTGTCCCAGGTAATAAACCAGGCTGTTCTCCCAAGCTGAATTGTGTGGTCACAGCAATATGCTCTGAAGAACAGTGTTCCTGCACTGATTTCTGCAGAATTTCTGCAGAATGAAAAGCACCAGGCATCCCAGAGACCCAGAGCTCAAGACATGCAAGATGCTAAATTGATGGAACACCTGATCTTTAAAAGTGAAGGTGCACTGCACAAGTCATGTGGAGTATACATCAAAGTCCATGGTGAGAAAAATCATGAAGACATGACATTTCTGAACTGGCCTCCTTCCTCTGCCCTTTTTCTCACTGCCAGTATTGCATTTAGGGGTCTGCCATGCTAACAGCAGAACAGATTAAATCACAGGAGCACTTACACCTCATCGGCCGGGCAGGAGCCAAAACGCTGCTGCACTAAGAACTGACTTGCCAGGGAGAACACACCCTGCACAGGAGGTGAGAGGGAGAGAGAGGGAGAGCAAGACATTCAATAAACTCAGCTGAGGGCTGGTATTTCTTTATTTCCATTTATATTTCATAAATGGAATCACAGCAGTGTAGCATTACAAATATTAAGTGTGCTAAAGGATGGGCAGGCGAGCAGCAGAATCCAGAGGCGTTGTCAGTGATTAAGAACTGATCTCTTTATAGGAAGAATTTAGAACAAAAATCTCTGGCTGAAATACATGAAGTTCAGCCCAGTTTATGTCCAGTCATAAACATTGCATGAATTTAACTTAGATGAATTCAAAATCTCCCTGTAAAATGTCAATGAAATTGTTCTGTGTCAATAAACTTCTGGTGATTGCAGCAAAGCAAAGGATGGGTAAGAGTGCATAAAAGTTGTATGGTGAATAAAAATACAAATGTTCCCATATTTGTCTTTTTCATGGAATGGTAATGCCTTGTGTCCCTTATCTGGCCTCTGTTTTTCTGATTTTTTTGTGAATTAGCATATTGTGAGCATCCACTGTACCACTTTCCTAAAGAAAGGAAAACAAACAGTATTATTCACATTCACAGATTTGCAAGGTTTGTTTGTTTTCTACAATTTAGTTCTTCTCTGTAGTTTGTTGGCCTGAAGAGACACATCAAAGGTGTTCTGTTTTCTGGAATACAGTTTTTACATGGGAAAATATATTCAGTGTTTCAGCTCTCCTGTCTCAGCAAAAAGAGTTTCAGGATATTTACCACCCACCTGTGTTTGACACAGCCCTTCTCCTGGAATTCCAGTGCTTACCCAACCCTTCAGTCTCAACTGTATTCAATCCTTGTTTTAATTATTCTGTGAAGTAAATTCTTGTGGAAGCCAGGGGTGCCAGTGGCTGAGATTCCAGGAGGTCAGAAGCCTCTGAGCTCTTTCTTTTCAGATTTCAGAAGTGCAGGAAAAAAAAAATTTCTTAGGCTGATTTACAGCAGCACTCTGATAAAAATCACATCTGGGCTATTTTTTGTACTAAATCGCAGCTTTTACTAGACAAGCCACATTTAAAAAGCTGTAATTTTTTCTGCAGCCATAAACCAGGATAAAATAGCTGTTTTGTTTAGCCCTGAGCCTGTAATCTCAGTGAGATCAGATTATAAATACTATAGCAGTCAAACATGATACGGTCTTATCAGGAGTTGCTATGTTCCTCCTGATTATTTTTCATTATTCTTGGTAAAACTCTGCTGTAAAACTTTGCATAATGCCTCTTCACAAAGGAAGCTATCTCACCAGTCAGGATATTTTTCTCTAATTGATACCATCTAATTAACAGGCTGATTTTTCTCCCCATCTGGTAGGTATCGCCTGGCCGGCCTCCCAGGAGAGTACCAGTATAAGAACATCACCAGTGCAGAAATCAACTACTGCTTGGTGAAAGACCTGATCATTTGGACCCAGTATGAGATCCAGGTGGCATCCTACAATGGAGCTGGGCTGGGAGCCTTCAGCAGGCCTGTGACAGAGTACACACTGCAGGGAGGTGAGCAAATCAGCCCAGCATCTCCTTTATCACCCCAGCCTCTGGCAGCTTCCTCAGGGGATGTGCTGTCTGGCAGTCCCACCTTAGAAATGAATGGTCACTTCAGTCAAATTTGATAGACAGTTTGGAGAAGGAAGCACCTGCAAATTTCAAATTTCAGAGCTGAGTCTCTGCTCTATCTCTGTCGTGGAAAAAGCTGGGAGTGAAGTCAGAAATTATCTGTTTTGTTGACCCTCGTGATGACGTGTTGCCACTCTGGCAGGTCAGAGTCAGCTGCAGCAGAAGGAATAAATAGAAATGCTGATGAGAGCTGGGGTCCTGGGGAATGGATTTATGGGACCTGTGACAGGCAGGGACTGAGGTTATTCTGCCAGGAGAGTTAGAGAAAATATGGCAGGGAATTGGTTTTATCATGGCCAAGGCATGCAAGATGCTGCATATGCAATAGAGGAGACAGAGTGAATCAGCTGCATTAGTTCTGATAATCACAGAACACCTTCTTTTAGAAATATGGAATAAATTGTAAGGAAAGTGCAAGGATAGAAATACAACCTGTGGAGAAAGTGTTTGAAGTATTTCAGGAATGGCACAGATGCTTGCAAAGGGGAAGATAAAGTGATCTTTAAAGCCCTGATTTTTATGCTACAGCTCCTCCACACTTTTCTAAGTGCTTTAGGAAGAGTATAAATTACACCAACAAAAGGATATGTAATTACTTTTTACAACCAGTGTAAGGCATGTTTACACCTCTAGATTGGTATAAAAATCTGTAGGATAATTAAGTGCCAGGTCCTTAAGGCTTCCAAATATTCCCATAATTGCAGGGTTGTGCTGGATGCTGAGCACTGGACAGTACATGGGCTCTACTTCACTGGTCATAAAACAATTACACTGTTTTAAAAACTTGCAGATTTACAGTGCAGCAGTTAATTTTCAATCAGTGAAGATGTAGTTGTTTGTTAATTGTTACTAGGAGTATGTTATAACATGATTAGATACAGTTTGAGGTGTAGGGAGATCTTTAACAAAAGATTATTCATATGCAACTAATGAACCACAACAACTGGAGAAAGAACTATCTATATTTTGTCTTAGGGCAAGTAAAGTCTCATAGTTTAGAGGAGCCTAGGTACATTCAACCTCATTCTAGAAGTATTTATAGCAGACCTTGAAATGTTTTTCTTAAAGTCTTCTCCTTGCAGCCAGGATTAATGTTTTCTATCCCACTAAAGACCCAAGCTCTGCAGAGAATTGGTTTGCACACAGAATTTGAATCCCTTTTGTGATTATGCTTGTAATTCATTACCTTGTTTATTTGCACATTTTAAGCTATCATAGCACCTTAACCTTCCATCTATTAAGGCCCAGGTTTGGACTTCACACTCTTTTTTCTTAAACCCTGTAATTGACTCTAATTTCCCTTGATATTATGTGCAGTTATTATCATCCTTTATCGATTGGCTGTCTGTTGTCATTTATAAGGGTATAAATCCTCTGTTATAAATTAGGTGTAGTCAGTCCTGCATTCATGTTAATCAGCACAACTGTTTAGACTGCAGGCCAACCTGCAGTGGCCTCTTTGGCTTTGTGTAATTCCTCAGTGCTGGCTACACATAGAAGAAAACCCGGATATTTCTGATTTATTTCATACTGGTATTGCTAATAGCTGTTAATAACTACTTCATGGATGCTGCCACCTCCTAATGAACCTTGCTAGGTTCATCAAAGGCATGTGTCATATTTTTAAAAGAGTTTGAAGCCTTTTTACATTTAGAGCTGAAAATGGAGACTGATTGGTATAAATACAATTTGAAACTGGATTGGTATCCAGTCTCCATATGTAATGTGCTACTGTCCAAATCTCTGCTCCTTTGTATTTATTGCAGTTGGGAAAAGACAGGAAAATCCAGTGACTGTTTCTTGCTCCAGAATGTTCTTCCTAAACCAAACCAGCAGGAGTGAGGAAAAGCCATGTGTAAAACTGCCTTGTAAATCATATTCTGATTTTAATATGAGCAGAGATAAATGTCAAAGACACACACTCCCATCCATCCCCCTCTCCTACTACCACACCACCACTGCCTCTGCTCTGACATGCATTAAATGATGTGAGCTGTGCTGGCAAGAACCTGTCTGTCTGCAGATGAAAAATACCTGCAACACCTCATACTAATCAAGTGTGCTGTGCAGCCAGACCCTGGGAGGAAATGAAGCCTGGGAGCAGATCAGCCCATTGGCAGGAGCACATCAGCATATTGGCACCTTTGTCATAGGGGATATTGACTGGCCATATAAGCTGTGGATTTATACCAGGAGCTAGTCTATTAATCCCTTATTAGTCCTCTGGCATTGCTTTAGCCTCTGAAAACTAATCAGCTGCTCCAAGCTCCTCAAAAAATCACCAATTTCCAGAACACAGCCAAGCTCACCAAGGTGCTGAGGGATCTGAACTTGGGGGAAGCTGGTGCATAATGTCAGTGGGATAAAATGTCAGGAAGACTTACTGGCAGAGCACTGAACATCCCAGCATGAGGGTCAGACAGGTTGACTGTCTCTAAAATCTTGAAAGTCTTTTCAGAGTGATATTCAGCCTAATCCTTTGATGCTCTGTGTATGTAGGTCTTTCTTCATCAGAGTTTCTCCAGCTGTTCCTTGCTTTGATGTTCCTTTTCACAGGGATTTGTGCCAGCCTTCTGCATAGGGCAATTTTACTTATTTAAACTGTGTCCTGCAGGACTTCTCGTTGCCATAGGAAAACCTGAAGTTTCTCAACACCTTTTCATGTAAGAATAGCTTTGTGAAGGTACAAACAACTTCCTGTGGTGACAATATTGTCTCTGCTCTGTACTGTTGGGCATGTTTACCTTTTTCTGCAGGTTGATTTGATAAAGCAGCAGCTTCCAATCTTGCTTTGGGTCTGTTCCTTTTATCTCACCACTGTGAATATTTCTGAACTTCTCTCTCTCTGAAAAACTCCCACCATGACCTAGGCAGGGCAAGGTTTACAAGTAGAGACACTGCTTCCATTAGCCTCTCCACTGACATTAACCACTTCTGTTTCTGCTTTTACTGCCACATCTTTCTTTTGATGCAAATCCCAAAAGCCAGTTTTATGTCCTAAAGTTCACAGATCTCCACATGTGGTTCAGTGTTGTTTTGTTTTCCCTTCTGGGCCGTACATGGACACCTTGCCAGGCCAGGAAAGTCTGAGCAAAAGCCTTTCCTGAATAAAAGTCAGCAGACTAGTGAGTCTTGATAGTGTGGAGAGGATAAAAGCAAGAGGAGTCTGTTCAGACAGGTCCAAAGCAGCTTCTTCCTCAGGCAATGAGAGATGAATCAGAGAAATATGTATGACTGAGGTCGAAGAGCCAGAGGAAACCCAGTTAACTGAAAGCTTCCTGCTTTATGTAGGAAATAATCTTGAAAAAGGAATCCCTGAATGCAGAGTGTCCTCTGCAACCGTTCACATTTATCTCGGTGAAAAGATATTCTCCTTAGTTTTTCCTTGGGTTTTCTTGGCAAAAACATCCTAAAGATCCTTGTACACTTCCACTGGGGAACCTCCCAACAGCCTTGGAGCACCCATGGCTGTTTTGGGCACTCCTGTGCAGAAGCAGGTTGGAGTTGTGGTGGCTGGGGTTTGATCTTGCTTTGATGTCATTTGCCATCCAGCAATTTTATTTTATTTTTAAACTATTTCACAAGGTGGAGAAATCAGCTGTTGTCTCTGTGAGGCCCCTGGCCCCCAGCTCTTAATAAAGAAATAAAATCTTGTCTGTGTGAGAGGTGTGCAAGAAGGAAGGAGGCGTTTCCCAGCCACCAGAAGCCCAACTCCTCAGTTAGTGCCAAATCTCACACTGCTGAATTTCAGAATTCAGATTTTCAGATGTGGACAGTTGCAGAGACCACTTTTCCTAGGCACCTACTGCTGTTGAGAGCACAGCCCAGAAGAGCAGCAGGGAGCAGAGGGAAGAGGACTCACAGGATTCCACATCCCCTCCACTCCTGGGGGATGTGCAGCTCAGCACCTCAAGTTGGTGCTTTAACGGAGCAACCAAATCCTGACCTAGAGGAAAACCTGCAGCTCCACAAGCCTGCCTGAGACAGGCAAGCTGCCACCTCGAAGTCAGGAGCTCCAGAGGAGCCTTTTTTCCAAGCCTGTGTTGAAGATCTATATTTAGGAGCAGGAGCCTGGCGGTCAGAAACTCCGCGGGATTTACATGCTGTTTGCACATGGCTAGAGACAGAATAATTACATGTACACATGCTTAACCTCAGTGCCTCATCTCCTCTCAATTATCTTGTCAGTGAAACCCTTTTAATGGTTTTTATCTAGAGTGCTTCCATGACCTTTTCTGCTTGGAATGCTGTACATTAACCCTCAGTCCCGGGGGCTGAGCTCTCTGCAGATTTCCAACCACATGAACTTTATCGGGAGGAAAGTAACAGTTGGTTGTGTCTGGCCAATTTGATCTGCAGCTCTGAGATGGCTCCCTGATGGATCTCCAGTGTGAGATGGCTTTGGAATACTTGCAAACATAAAGAAGTACAGGTTTCAAAGCTGGGAGTGTAAATACTTGGGGATTACTCTTGAAACACCTGTTTGACATTGGCAGCTTCTGTACACAACAAATTTGTAGGAAGAGGACAGATACCTCCCACTAAATTAAAAAATCCTTTCTGCAGACAGCCACAGCTTCAGGAAGCTACCCTCCCTGATCTTGGAAAAGTATTTCAGTTTTGAAGTGACCAGAAGGTCAATTCTGATTTAGCTTCCCTCAAACTTCTTTTCTTTTTAAAATGCAGAACTGCTCAGATACCCAAGGAAGTCTTTAATATCAGGACATAAAAGGAGAATTTTATACTGGCACTTTGAAGTAAATTTGAGATTATAATGCCAATATTTTACTGATTAAAAATATAAAAATGTATTACATTATGTCTTCTGCAGTATAATTAGGCTTATGCATATCAGATGGACCATGTTCTTTCCATCTTTTAAATGCATTAATTGAGATGCAGATGTTGATTTTTCAATAAAGATATCCAAGGGGGAATTGTGATATAAATCATTATTTCCAACATTCTGAAGGTTTTATGTTTTCTCTTCATAATTTTTACCATTTTTCATATTACAGCAGGTACTTTCTCTGCTGTGACCATATATTCTTGTTTCAGGAAATTATCTCCTAATGAACAAAAAATATTTCCCTTTTTAAAAAAAATAACTAATACATTTGGTTATCCACATTCCTAAAACTGTAGTAAACCTATCCTCATGTGTTTGCCTGAGCTTTTTTGAGGACTGTGAGGACCACAAATGAAAACTTGGAGCTTGGTGATGCTCAGCTGGTTTAGCCTTCCTGACAGGAGGAGATTAATCTATCAATGATATCCCGGTGAATTTCTGATAACAAATTAACATGAAGGCTCATAACACAATTTTCTTCTGCAGTAACAAATCTCTGGCAGTTACAATATCTGAATGTGCAAACACACAGGAAAGTAAGAATTCAGACTTTTAAAAAATTTTATGCATGTTAACCATTAATTATACGAGGTATTGCACACAAAAATCAGATTCAAATATATCTTGTGGCTCTCCTAATAAACAGTTTCATCAAGAACATGAATAAGAAAAAGTGCATTTAGTGGGGGACTGTAGCCAAAGCAACTCATTATGACTGTAGAGCCACTTTAATATTTATGACTGTATCTCAGGATGATTTGGTGAATCTCTTAACTACGAAAACTTTATGATGTCTACAGGTCATTCAGATAATAGTATAACCTTCCAAAAGCACACAGGGAATTATGATACATGGCAGGAAGTAGGGCCCGGATTCTAATGAAAATTTAGAGTACTATCAGATAAACTCTGCTTCCAGAACTCAATAATTATGCATAGTTCATAAATTGTGACATCAAGTTTTAAATTAGGGCAAGAAAGTCCTGACTAATACACAGCTACTGAGGTTCAAAAAGCGTGCAGAGAGAAGTTGTGGAGCCGTGGCAGAATCTTCAGGGGATTTTAGTGACAGAGGCCATGGGAGTGGATGTTCTTGTCATTTCAAACCTGACATCCTTGAGGATTTCTCCATTTTTCTGTGCTGATATCTCTGGGCTGTGCATGTCTCTGCAAAGTGTGCACTGTCCTGTCACTGTAGTGTCTGCACCAGTTAAGAATAATGCCCATTTATGTCTCTTCCAAGCAAGGAATAACTTTTGGTGGGAAAAATGGACAGCTTTGCATTTTTGAACTTCTTTTCTTCATTTCTTCTCCACACAAAGACTCATCTTCCAAAACGTAGTTTGAGACTTTAAAAGTTTCTGCCCTGTTTTTGAAAAGTGTGGAGAGAACCACCATCTCTCAGTGGGAATTGTGGATGCTCCTCAGAAGCACAGATCATTAGGCTTTGGTAGGAATTTTCCCTTGGAAGCAGGAGGAACAAAGCCTTCCAGCCTTCAAAACCACTCGTGGATAGTTCCTCTTTCATAGAATACAAATGCACATGGCTGTCAATAGTGATATTTTTGAAGCATTATTAAGCTTATTTTATAGGATTTAAAGTGTCTTAGTCCATTTTTTTTTTTGTACTCAGATAACAGTTTTCTTCTTAAAATTACTGTAAGCTTGATAATTTCAGAAAAATAGACCTGTCTATTAGTAGTCTTTCCTCTGAGAACTGTAGAAATGACATCTCAAAGTAGTAAGTTGAAGAAATTGCTTGGAATTAGATATTTTATTGAATGGTAAAATATTTAAGTGCTATTTTTGGTTGTTTGAAGGCAGCATGCCTTTATGTTCCATGCTTTCTTTTGTATTGAGAAAACATCTGTCTAATTAAATCCTTGGCATAAAATGTTTATGCAACTTTTAGTAGATTAGAAGATGTACTGGCTCAGGATATATATAATCAATTCAATATACATGAATGCATATCATATCAAGATAAAATGAGAACATCTCCCAATTCCCAAGAAAAATCTTTATTGCATGTGATATGACTGGTCCTAATTCTTTAAGCAGCAGTAAATAATAAACAGATGCTGTTGCCAGATTATAATTCACAATTAGAACCTTAATTGTGTGAACTCCGTGTTTTCTTGTCTGATCTGGGGAATTGAGAGGCATTAAAGGACTCAAGAAATTTCTCTCAGAAACTCTTCATTCTCTGTGCACTCCTGGATGACTGAGAGAGCTGTGCTCACCTATCCTTTCATGGCTTCTCCCTCAGTCGTTCTGAGAAACTCCTCTGCAGGATAATAAGCTGCACAAACCATTTCTTCTCCTCCCCTTGAAGGAATCTCCAATACAGGATGAGAAATTAACCCAATTACCCACCTTTCCAAATCACTGCTGTTTCACGGGAAGCGCATCCCTCTCTCAAGGCTGTTTTCACTCCGTGACTTGCGAGTGCCACTCAGCGGGTTCTGTGCTCATTCTTCTCTTTTTTCCCCTCGTTCCCTCTCCACTCTGTTTTGTTTTGTCCCCTCTCTGCTGCCTGGGAGCAGTGCCCACAGCTCCACCCCAGAACGTGCAGGTCGAAGCCGTGAATTCCACGACCATCCAGTTCCTCTGGAACCCTCCACCCCAGCAGTTCATCAACGGCATTAACCAAGGATACAAGGTGAGCAGAGACTTCAGATCATGTCTGCCTGCCTTCACAGTCCTCGGACAAACCACAGCTTCAGCCTTATAATCCTGAATCTCCAAAGTGCCTCTGTGCTTTCAGGGGGTATCCTACAGGGGTAAAATAAAGAGAGAAGGGAGCAGATGTTGCTCCTAACAGGGCTTGGAGCAGCCTGGGGTGGTGGGAGGTGTCCCTGCAGAACATGGCAGAGGTTGGGGCTGGGTGATCTTCAAGGTCCCTTTCCAACCCAAACCATTGTATGATTCTGATATTTGCAGTTTATGTGAGTTCTGTAAAGGGAATGTGTCATAGCCTAGAAGTCCTCATACCTTTTTCACTTTCCTGGAGAGTGTCCAAAGCCAGAAAGCAATTCCATGTCAGTTTGGAAAGTCACCACAGGGGATGTGTCTTTGTGGCCCTGAAAACCAACCTTGAGGTTTCTGTTTATGCTAATGCAGAATCACCACTCATTTCACTGGGAACCAAGGCATCACACTAAATATTTGCCTTGACTTTCCCACTGTGATGATCTGGGAGATGTGAGGATGTTGAATTTGTCTAAAGTATCTGTTAGAGTGCACAGAGCAGAGAGTTCTTAACACAACCTCTGACCAGTGGATGTTTGCTGAGGAGCTGGGTTTGTCCCTGCTTAATAGAATCTCCATCAGTGGTTCAGGGCATAATAAATGAAGAGTTTAACAACTTTCATGGAGAGAACAAGGAGAAATCTTGCAGGAATCTCAGAGCAGGAATAGGGAAGGCAAATGTGGTTTATGAGCAGGGAGGAGCAAAGTTGATTTGAGTGCTGAGTGAAGGCACATAGAGGGTTTGAGGAGGATGTTGTAGCTCAAAAGTTGTGAATTAAGGGATTGCACGTGGATTTGAGATGTTTCAGGAGACTTGATCCCTCTCTAGGAATGTCTCAAATTGACAGAGAAACTGAGACAGAGATATGCATGGGAATTTTGGTGTTTCTGCCCAAACCAATAGATTTCTCATAAAGACCAGCAGTGGTTTGAGAACCCCACTGCAGAAGAACTAAATACATGGAGATGTGTGTCTGCTGCTGGCAGGGACAGAATCAGCTCTCAAGGCACAGTGACTGACAGGGCTGCAGCACAATACTCTGAAACCCCAGCACAGAAATAGTGGTTGGCTTTTGTTCAGGCTCTGGAGAATAAAAGCACTTTTGGGGTTGCAGTGCATTGTAATTTTGTGGTGCAAGTCCAAGCACAGTGAGCCCACATTTGCAAAAGTCTTATTTCAGATATTCTTTCTCTGTTGTATTCAGAGTTTCAGTCTAAAGATCCTTCATCTCATTGCAGTAGGTAACTCTAATTTATGTTTCCATTTCTTCAGCAATGCTATAAAAGATATAAAGTTGTAATTTGTATCTGTCAGTGGCCAATGAAAACTTCTGAAATTATCAAAATTTTGATTTCTTTGGATTCCTTTGATTGCAGTAGATTGCCACAGCTTTACCATCCTGTTTTTCCCAGGGGCTGTGAGTTGCAGTACAAAGACTGTGTGAGATAATTTCTGTCACTTATTTCTGCAGAGCAGCTTTGTGTATGATTTACAAATTTCTAGTAGTCAAAGCCAGGCCTTTGCCTTTTTTTTAAGGATTAAACCCATTTTTTCCTTTAACTGACAAAATTGTTCACCTGAATTTTCTGCACGTTTCCTCTCGAATGTGAAATGAAATGCACTCAACAAAGAGTTCAGTCCTCCAAAGTTATAAATGCCAATTGTAATGCACAGAGGTGATTTAGAAAAGAAAATAAAACTTACTATCCTCTTCAGCCATTTTACAGTTTTATCTTTTCTTTGAAATTTATTTGCATTTCAATAAGTTGTAAAGTGCACCTTCTCAAAGATGAAATATTCCTAAGAAAATTACTCCTAATAGTCCCCTAACTGTGCTTTCTGGTTATCAGAGACTCTAGACGTTGGCTAAATGTGTCAAATATGGCTTATTAATTTCAGGTATCTATTCATGTTTATGAGCCTGAAATCAATACAAGTGGCAGGATTTACACAGATACTGAGTCAGGCCAGGAATTTTAACATTCTTCTGGAAGCCACACACTAAGGATTTTTGGACAAAATAAAAATTTTATAAACCCTTTCAAGTTTTAGACCTCTAAGCCTTTAAGGCGATTTCAAAAATTGTTTCAAAATTTCAAAGTCATTTGCCAAAAATGAATTTTTTAAGTCCTCATTTAGGTACCTACACATGAGGTATTGGACTCTCAGAGATATTGATCACCCAGAACATCCACTGAGATGAATGAAACCTGGAAGCTCGAGCTCCTCTGACAAGCACCCTATTTTAAATGCATGAAAATGTCTTCAGGAGTCTAACTTTTGGGACTCAGGTGCTGAAAATTGTAGTAATCATCTTTACAACCATTTTCTATTCTTTCTGTAGTTCCAGAACTGCTTGAATCATTCACAGTGCGAGTGTCCCCAGTCCACTGAGCTTGTAATGCTTCCAGCCTGTGAGGCAGGGCTGCTCACTGGGGTGTTGGGGGGGCTCTGGCAGGGGAAGGAGGGGGTGTGTGTATATCCCTATCTTTCTCCCTCTGATCCCAAAAATAATCTCCCTGGGCAGTGGGATCTGTAAAGAAAATAAGATAAAGCATTTATGTCAGAGTAGCACTGCAAGTTGTTTTCTTCCTTCAGCTTGCTTTCAGCAGCAGAGAGTGGCCAGGCAGATGAGACAAAAGGCTTGTGTCATGTGAATAATAATTTGCCATAATTTTGGCATTGCTCAGTAGCAGCCACAGAGAATTGCAGTGTTGGTGTGTCCCCATCAGCAGTGGGTGTTACAGACATCCATCCCTCCAGTACCACAGTGCTGTATCCATCTGTTCAGCATCAGAGCTGACACCAGTTTAACAGCATTGCTTGGTTCTTTGCAATCAGATTAAGATGGTTTTGGCAGCCAAACCCACTTTGATTCCAAACAGACACAACTTCCAATGAGAGCTCATCCCTGTTTCAATTTCCCAGCTCCTGGCGTGGCCAGCGGATGCTCCGGAGAGTGTGACCGTGGTCACCATCGCTCCCGATTTCCACGGGGTTCACAGTGGCTGCATCACCAACCTGAAGAAATTCACCACCTACTACACCTCAGTGCTGTGCTTCACCACCCCAGGGGATGGCCCCCGGAGCCCCCCCCAGCTCCTGTGCACCCTGGAAGACAGTGAGTACCTGAATTTTTAAATCTCTCTGCTTAAAATTTCACTTCAGGTTCACAGCCACTCTGCAGTCTCTTCTCAAGTGCCCTCGTGCCAGTTTTGCATGAGTGTTCTTTTAGCCTGTGGCTAGTATTTGATTTTTTTGTTTCATCATGGGCTAAACCTGGATGAATTTTTTTGTATTGATGATTAGCTGAGACCTTCATAGTCTGGTTCAGCCAACACACAAAGCATTATATCTGTGAATCCTTGTGCTCTTAAATCCATGTGCAGGCACCCAAATAAATACAAATTGATCTTCTTAGGAACTGAGCACTGGAACTTCCTGTGGAGGTCAATGATTAATTTACAGTTGTTTCCTGCTGTTATTCAATATATTGAAAATGTCTGTATCTATATTATTTTGCAAGTGTTTGTGTGAAAGAACCAGGATCACAGCAAGGCAGTATCTTGCATCCTGAAAAAGTGGGGCAGGATGGTTTAGCATATAAATTATTTCCTGCACTGGAAAAGGATTTGGTCTCTGTGGCCCTTGAAGTTGTTTTCTCAAGACATATTTGGGCCCAACAAGTGCAGTGCATGTCTGCTGCAGATAAATTGCAGTGGCCCCCACAGCTGACTGTGTCCACAGTGATCTTGGCTCTGGCCAGTGCTTCAAGAGTGTCATAAACACTGCTGCACGTTTGCAGGTTCAAACCAGAATAAAAAGTGTCTAATTCATCCATTAAGATATTGTTTTTAGAAATACTACTCTGCCTTAATAGGGATCTTTTGGGTTAGTCAGTGTTCCCGGAAAGAAGAATCTGATGGTCGTTAACATTCACAGGAGTGAGGCTCAAAGTGCTAATCCAATTTTTCATGAGATACTTTTGAAGGAACCTGGAGAAAATTACTTTCCCATGGATTTTCCTGGTGTGGTTAGTCTCTTCTATGTGCTAGAATGTGCCCCAAGAGCAGGCTGTAGGCTGAAACCAGAGGTAGGAATTTAAGGACCACAAATCTGTGTGAGCCACTAATCTGAGCTCAAATTTGTGTGTCTGAGGTGAAAGCAAAAGGTGTGGTGGTTAGAGAAATGTGCATTAGGTTCCTGTGTGCATTATCAGCTTTCTTTGTCCATTTTCCTAAGGAAATAAAGCTTTAGCCAGTGATGGTTTGGAAATGTGTTTGTTGAGGTCATCTGTCTCCTTCCTCTGAGCACAGTAGAACCCCATGGTTAATCTCAGTGAGTGCAGAAGGTTAAGAAACAAAAGATACAAAATTCCTTGGATTCCACAAAAATAAATCAGCTGGGAAGAGGAAAGAGACTATTAATGTTTCTGCTGAGGGAGAGGCTGCAGAAATGAACCTTAAATGCTTTCCATGAAGAGGGAGCAGGGGCAGAGTCATTGCCCTGTCTCACTGAGGCTGCCTCAGGGAAGTGCTGGGATCACGTGCCATTTTAAACACAAGAAAATTCCATCAGGAGACAGAAACCAAGAGAGAGCCAGCCTTGTATATTTTAGATAATCTGAGACATTTCTTGATGTGTCCAGCTGTATGCTGCAAGGAGCCTCAGCAGGAGAGATGAGCAGGATTGATCGATTTATTTATTTATTAATCCTGCAGAATTGCTTCCCTGGGTTTTCACAGCGATGGAGAAGCTCCGTGCAGGATGGTGTAATGCATCTTGGCTGAGAGCTCCTTGAAGCTGAGTTGCCTCAGGATTTATGGGGTGGGAAAAAAGATTTGGAAGGCCTGTCATTCATGTTTGCAGGAAATCCTTTTCTGTCTGTCCAGCAGAGTTAGACAATCCTTTAGGAAATCAGGGATCTGTTTGCTGGTGAGCTGCAGGTCAAACAAAAGCTGCCACCCAGTCAGAAGTGTCATGTCCTGGCCTGGACTCACCTGCACCTGTGTTTCCTGAGTTTAAAATTGGGCTGCGACCGCAGGGGCTGATTGGAGCTGAGCTCTTTGAGTGTGTGGTTTCCATGTGTGTAGATCTGTGGTCCCAGAGAGTGGTAATTCCATCTCCTGTTGGGCATCCCTGGGATCACTACTGGATCAGCAGTTCTGCTGTGGTGCTTTGACTACTGAGTACTGCAGAGTGGATTTGGAAATGTTCCTCACTGGGACTGCAGAATTGCAAATGGGGTTGTAGCTGACCTACTGGCAGGGTTTGGGCTTTTTTTGTCATAGCTGGAGGGGAATGAGAGGCTGAACTAATTGAAGGGGAAACAAAACATGAAATTGCAGACAAGAAATTGCCAACTGATGTCAGTGGAGCTGGAGGATACTCGGGCAGGGATCCAATGACAGAAGCACAGTGAATATAAAGTGAACAAAACCTCCTTTTTCCAGTACATCGATTGAGGACAGAACAGCATTTGGATCAAAAATCAGTCAGGGTGTCTTCCTTGAAGATCAAAATTGAGGGACGATGGCATATTCTTGACAGTCATTCCATTTTATGCTCTTTCATTGCACACTGGGGAGCTGAAATTTTTAAGAGCTCTTGAGCTACATCATAAAAACCCTTTAAAAGTTTCACACACTTGTATTCATTTTACAGAAGACAGTTGCCATTATGTTGGACATTTTTAGAGTTGTTTTGAGAGAATTTCTCCAAGCAGTGGCTTGTGACTCTGTCCTTGCTGTGACCTTGCATAGGGAAAAGCCTCTTTCCAGGTGAGGGGATTGCTGGTGCACAGAACAGGTAAAGATCTCACAGGTATCCTTGAGGGAAAACAGCAAATGCTGTTGGATCTCTACACTTTTGGGATCATGGCTGGGTGAAATAATTGACACGATTTAGCCACAGAGTTTCTTCCCTCCTTGCATTCTTCTCTCACTGATGTTTTCAGCCTCCCTTAGCCCTGCTCAGGATGTATTTCTCCATCCCTATCCTTGCCCTGTGAATCTGATCCCAATTAAGTGGGGTTCACCTATTAACAGCTTTCCTTTTCTGGTTTGCCAGAGCCAGGAGCTGTGGGACACCTGAGTTTCACTGAGATTCTGGACACGTCACTCAAGGTCAGCTGGCAAGAACCTGTAGAGAAAAATGGCATCATCACAGGTATCAGCTGCTATCTCTGCTTTTATGTGGTTTTCTATCCCCAGTGTGTGGGGGGTGGAATGTGTTGTTGCAGGGGAAAACTGTGTGGTGGAGCATGTAGGGAGAATTTGGGCTAATGCTGGTTTCCTGGCCCCTCCTCTGGGTAATTGAGATGTCACCAGGGAGTGTTACACAAAGTACAGCTGCAATTACTGGCAGCTCATGATTGTGGTTACTGGAAAAGCAGTTTGTGTTCGAAATCAGCTCCCCATAGGGTGTCTGGTCTTGTTAAATCCTCCGTGACCTCCACCTGTGTTACTGAATTTTTGGAAATTTGTGAGACCGTGCTTGGCCTTTGCCCCAAGGGTGGGGGGTCCCCACACAGAGTTCACAGCTGCAAAGTCTGGATTGGCATTGCTGAGGTTTGCAATCAAGACCAAGCCTGAAATCAGCAGAATCCTTCTTCTGTGATCAAGTGATCTGGCTGTGGACTGCGTGACAGAATTTGCATGTCATTACTTAATCCGTTATAAACCATCACAAGGGTTCAGAACTCTCTTGTTTCCCTTTGACGAGGCTGCCATTTGACAAGCTATTTATCTATTTACTCTATGCCAGCATAGATACAACAGCAGCAACTTCATTATTTTTTATAAAGGAAGCTATAAATACTTGAGGAAACCTCTAGTTCTTATCAACAGAGGCAATATTGTTTTCAGATGGGAAACTATTGCAGCTGCATGGGATGGACATTCCATTTAACAAAGGCTTTCAAGGTTTTGAAGCATAAAAAAGCTCCCAGATTTTAAATTACTGAAGGTAGATGGGAAGGGAGGAAATCATTTCACATGGATCAAAATATTTTGATTTTGGAGCAATAAAATGTTTAATTTTTTAAAAAATTGAGTTACCGTTTTTTAAAAAACACATTTTAGTAGTTAAAAAAAATCAGATTTTCTGACCCTTGACCACTGAAATGTTACATCAGCCTAATTTCCTGAAGCATTTTAACTTTGACAGGTGTAATCATTTTTATAGGATTTCACTTGTCAGTGTTTTCCTCTGTTTGTCTGTAAGGTGCACCATTTGTAGCTGTGTGCTCTGTGCTCTTTGTGGAGTCCTCATGCAGATCATCTCCTGCCTCTCCACCACAGAAACCTGCCTGAAATACGCACTGATTTAAGTGGCTTGAGAATAGAAACTAATGACTCCTGAAAGCAGAGCACTATTGATTCAGCAAGGATGGCCAAAGCCTTTCAAGCCCAAGTGCTTAAATTTAGGTACCTCCATCCAGGATGAGGTAATAGTGATCGTTGTTAAGCAGCAGGTAGCAGCTCTGTGCTTAGTGGTGCAGAATTACTTTACTAAAAACAAGCTGGCCCCTCCCAGAATGGGTTGAAACCTGCTGGAGCCAAATGATGGACTGTGTTATATTTGGGGTAAATTGTTTCTGAAGGAATTAACTGAAGTTCTCTTACTCAGGACAAAACACCAGAGTGAAAATGCCCAGCAGAGTCTATAAGGAAAAAGAAACCTCCTTAATGATGCAAATTGCATTTGGGATAGAAGAACAGGAAAGTTGTTCATGCCCTGAGCACCTCAAAGGTTTAGAGAGGGCTGCTTGGAGATCTGAGTGCTCAGGGAGGCAATTATTCATCATTTCTGCTCATTGATGTCTTTACTGGCCCTTCGTGTTGCCTGCACGGGCACTGGGAGGAGGAAAGCACGGAGGGGGTGCCTGGAAGCCAACCTGCTCTGGGAAATTGCCCATTACTCTTGCTGTAAATCTCAGTATCTTCTTCGTTCCCTCAGCAAACATTGATTTATGAGGATCTGGATGTGGACGGACAGTTTGTGATTGGGTGTAGTGCTCTCGTGTAGAGAATTTACTCCATATCAACAGAAAATTATTTCTGAAACTCCTCTGGTCATTAGTTCCTGTTAGGCAGCATTTTGTGGAGTGCCAGAGCGTGGGGGAAGGATCTGGGGCACCCTCCCTGTCCTCGCTCACAGTGGAGCCAGAGGAAACCCTCTGGAAAATCCGGCCGCGCTCCCCGCGCACGTTTCTGGCAGGGATCACATCTGAAACACAGGCACCGAGTTCCCACCAGCCTCATGGCCCAGAGTTCTGCCCATCTGCCACTCAATGTGGCTCAAGAGCTGCTTTTGGGGGTGCAGTGCTTGTTGTTCCTTTCCTTCAGTACTTTTTTTTTTTTTCATCTGTTTCTGTTTTGCCTGATTGCATTCGGCTTTGTGTCTGCTCGCTGGGTACGTACAGATTTTCTGTTCTCATCCTTTACATGGCTGGAATTTAACTATCCACTGGGGACTGAGGTGCCTGACAATAAATACTGCCTCTTTTCCCTTTTCTTCAATTTACACAGGAACTCAGGGTATTTTTCCTGGTGAATATTTTTCTTTTTCCCAGAAAATAAATACATAGGGACTATGTGCCTAATGGGCGGGAAAGCTGGGTCTCATCACATGGTCACAAGGGAGAAGAGATAAAGTGTCCCAAGAATAATCACCAACATTTGATATGTAACCTAAGCTTATCCAGATGGGAGAGAAGATATCTCAATCACTGAAGATTGCCTGGTGCATGCTGAATGACACTTTCTATTGTCCATAAGCAACAAATGGATAGAGGGAGCATTAAAAGTCCCCTGCTTATCTTCCTCTGGTTATTTATTGTCTGGAACAGACTGCACCCACAGCTATTGAGAGAAAAGGATGTTTGTCATGGTCCTTCTGTTTGCAACTCCTTCGTGCCTCTTCACTGAGCATCAAATGCAGGGGGCAGTCAGCCCCCACCTTTCTGCTCATCCTCTGTTAATTCAGGCAACAGAAGTCCTTTAATTTTGTCAAAATTCCTGCAGATTCCAATCTTGTCTGTGCTACATCAGGTATGGTCTGGCAAATGATTCTTGAGCCTTTTCAGGGAGCATCAAACCCACCATAGTGTTTCCAAGACATCGGTAAATTACTGAGTTAATTAATTCCCACTCAGACACTTATTTAAAACGAGTTCCAGATGAGCATTCAGGAATTTTTCCCCTTCCCCTCTGCAGTGTAAAGTCAGAGGAGCATTTGGGATGTAGCTGGAATTGTTGAAGCATCACCTGCCTTTGTCACTGCCCCCTCACCTGAAAAGTAATTAGTGACTGTCTGAGCACGCTGAGCCCATTTTCATGCAAAATCAGGTTCAGATGAATCCCTGTCAGTGATGGCAGCTCACAAGAGAGGATGAAGAACGTCTCACACCTCTCAGACTCTTGCAGAAATGTCTCACCACGCTTTTGGCTCACGAGCTGATGCTTTCTTTCTGATTAATACCATGAGGGATTTTGCTATGTCAATTTATATATGTTAATCAGTTTATCATGTCCTTTTATTTTAAAAAATTTTGCAAAGAAGAAACCCTTCAAGCCCTCCAACTGGTCTGAATTCCTCACCTTAGGTGATGGGAACAGGAACCCAGTAGGGAGTTTCTCTAACCAGTTTTCCTTGTGCATGGTTCACTCAGTGGGATTCCTTTCTGTTAGTCCTTTTCACTCACTTCAATTTCACAGGCATTCAAGAGCTATGTGTATTTTTTATTTTTTTTTTTTACCCTCTGAGTCAAATCACAAAGAAAGCAGCAATCAAGCAAACTTTTCAGACATGCTCTCTGGGGACTGGCACAGGGAGGTTCACATGGGTTCAAATGAGAATAAAGTGGGACTGAGCAGGAGGAGGACAAGCAGATTTGGAGGTAAAATTGAGCAAATCAGACAGTGGAAAGTTTCAAAAGTTCTTGGAAGGCAAGTGGTTATCAAAGAGATAAAAAGGAAAGCCTGGTTATGAAAAAAGAATAATATGGAGGTCAGGGCAGGTGCAGCTTTGGACAATGCATTGGCTCCAAGATGGTTTTGAAAGAAAGGATAATGATTCACCCTGCTGAAGGATTTCTGCAAGGAACAAGCAGTGGGGAGTAGAGGTTTTTCAGTTCCTAGAAGATTCCCACAATGTTCCTGCCTGACTTCTATTGTCAGATTTCGAAGTATTTCTAGACAGGCAGCACTGAAACTTACTTCAGCCTGCAAGGGGAGAAAGCCCTACTAAGCACATAGGGATTTTTAATTCCAGTAGATGTTATATTTTCCAGTGTTTCTTCCTGTTTGCTTTGTAGAGTTCACAAAATGAAAGTTCACCTTTTTGTCAGGTCACCCCCAGGTTTCCAGGACATTTCATAGCAAGCATAGAAAAAACACCCTTGTGTTGAGACCTCCTGCCCTCCTGAGAGGGAGATGATGCCCCATGGGGTACCTGCATCAGTTGTTTCCTGGAAATAACAATGTTTTAAAAATACTTGGGTATTTCAGCCAGTGTTTACTTCAAGGAGGGTTTTTTTCTGTTTGTAAAAGTGACCACAAGGAGTGGAATAAGGACCAAGGATCCGCCACTGCCCGCGAGCGCGCGCAGGAGTCCTGTGGGTTTCTGGAGAGCCGTGTCCCCTGACTTGTGGGCCATTGTTTTGCAGGGTACCAGCTCTCCTGGGAGGTGTATGGCAGGAACGAGTCCCGCCTGACCCACACCCTGCCCAACAGCACCCTGGAGTACAAGATCACGGGGCTGTCGTCCCTCACCACCTACACCATCGAGGTGGCGGCCGTGACCGCCCAGGGCAGCGGCTGGGCCACCTCCTCCACCATCTCCTCTGGAGTGCCCCCAGGTTGGTCAGGAAACAAAACAAAACCTGCTGGTTCTTCATGTTTCTGTGCTCCAAAGGTCACAGGGTACTTGGGTTCAGCAGTAATAAAAATCATTTTCTTTGTAAAGCACTGGAGTTCCTTGCCACGTAATTTAGATTTAATTTTTGGAACAGACTGAAATGTTAACGTGAAGGCATTTGCAGTTTGAAATTTCCAGGAAGTCGAGGCTGCTTAATACAAATACCAAAAAAAAGTTGTAGGTATGACAATGGAATGGACAAAGTAATAAAGTGGATACAATACAGAATCTCTTGACATTTACAAAGTGACATCAGAATGAAGCCTGAATCAATTCAAAGTGTTGCTTTGGGGGAAAAAAATAGACTTTGGGTGATATTAAAAGGGAAAGGATTTTCCATGTGGAAGTAATATAGCTTGTGTCAACTATGAGTGTTTCACTTCAATAGTGAAACTAAAATCTTATTTACAAGAATTTGAAGTTGTGGCCTGAAAAAAAGATTTGAGAGGGGGCAGTTCTGTCCCACATTGTCTGAGTTACCATTTGGGCACCTGTATAGATACCCTTGTGTATTTACACCTCTGTATATTTACCCTTTTTGCATTTTGTTTTTAAAATTCTATACTCTGCCTCATCCAGTATAGAAAGCAAACTAAACAGCCAATTCATACCTCAAACAAGCAGTTTCAGTTAACACAGAGGTTATAGAAGTAGAATTTTCCAAAGTGGAGCAGTTATTGTTCATCACTGAGGGAATCCAATTTTTCCCTTCTCCAGTATTTTTTGAACTTTTCTGTGTGTCCTGAAGTATGTTTGCCCTTCTTGTCCCCAATCACAGGTAATTGTGACAAGCTGTAGACTGGATCAGTGCCATGGTATCTGATGGCAGGATGCCTGCCAGATAACAGCATTATCCCACTTGGGCACGGTCAGTTTATCGATTGTGGTTCCCACAAATGTGAAGTAAAAACTAAGAAGTGCTGGGTATTTGTGCATACTTGAAATATCTGCCAAAACCCTGCCCATTTTTGGCCTGTTGCAGTTGCACAGAGTGCAGCATTATCATAAAATTACAGAATGGTTTAGGTTGGAAGACACACGAAAGATAATTTAGTTCCAAACCCCTGCCATGGGCAGGGACACCTTCCACTAGATAATTACTGATTATAATAGATATTTCCATTTGTTATAAATGCAGGTAACTATTGGGAATTTATTCTAAATACTCTATATTTAATCTCTTTCCTGGACTTGCTTTTGTTGTTAAATCAGATGATATTAAAAATGTAAATGCCACTGTAATCTTGACTGATGGGAGGCAAAGATCTAATTGAGGCTTCAGATTTTTCCTCATAGGAGGTTACCCTCTTTATTTGCTACAGGAATTGGAAAAAATATAATCTACTTTAATCAGGCATCAGAAATGCCCTGGAAAACCCAGATATTATAGGTCAATATAAATGCACAACCCAAAACTTCGAGTCTTTTCCTGTTGTAGTTGTATGTCCTTCAAGAAGTAAATAAAAATTATTATCATTTGATTCTGAGGAAACAGAAGTGCAGTGGAATTAGGTGACTTGGCAGAGCTGGATCTGGGAAGTGCCTTCCCCCCAGGACCATTAGGGTTTGTTCATTGGGAAGCTTCTCTACTACAGTACCTGTAAATCTGTAGATGGGCTTTTTCTTTCCTCATTTGATCTGTAAAAATGTGGTTCATGCTCAGAGCAGCAGAAATAGTAATGCTGTGTGTAATATTCTGCCAAAAAGAAAAGACAAATAACCACAACTGGGACAACTAGAGCTGTTTTCTCTGTATTTTTTGTGTTGGAAAGTGAATGCCAGGTTGTGCTACTGGCTCTGAGACAAAGAGTGTTTCTAGCTCTCATTTTACTTTTCTGTTTCTCCAGAACTTCCAGGTGCTCCAACCAACCTGGTGATTTCCAACATCAGCCCTCGCTCTGCCACGCTTCAATTCCGCCCAGGGTACGACGGCAAAACCTCCATCTCCAAGTGGATTGTGGAAGGCCAGGTATGCCCCTGACAAAATTATCCTAATGGTGTTTCTGAGGGGATAAAAAGAGCCTTTTGTAAGGAATTCCTGTTGGGATTTCAGTTTTTGTTTAACTTTGGACCAGCACTCCTCTATAAATGGCCTGGGGTAGCTGTCCAGGGAGGGTTAGGGGGATGCAGGGGAGTTTGAGAGGCTCAGTTCAGAAATGTCTCTGTCAGCCAGAGAGAAAAGATCAGATGAATGCTGGAACTTCTGTTCAGAAGAACAACAGAAAAATGTGATATATAATAAATATATATGTGTGTGAGAATGCTTATCCTTTCAATAATTCACAGGGGGTTTTGTTTATGTTTAGAAGAACGCCACAAACACCATAAACAGCACACATAGCAGAGCTGTACTCCATCCATCTATTTCCAAAAGGATTTGAAACTTGCCTTTAGGTTCTGTGAGGTGTCTTTTCAAAAGTTTGGAATTATTATCTCATAGATTCAGAAGTATAGGAAGAATTGCACTGAACAGTAAAGACACCATTATTCATGAGATTGAGTGTATTTTTCTATCATGTAATGGAATATACCAAGGTTTTCGATCCAGGCCTCTAGATATGAATAGGATGAATTCTCTTCTTCATCAGCTTTAAACAATATCCCTCTTTCTGCTGTCATTATGCCTTGGAGGAGTTATATATTCCTCATTTGTTCTCCTGACAGATGAGCTTTGCTTCTTCCTTTCCACCCACAGATCTTTATAAATACTATAATCTGTTTTTAAGACCAAGTGTTGGACTTCTTAAATCACCGTCACCACTTAGACATGTTGATACAATCACTTCACTTGGTAATGAGATTGTTGTGAACAAGTTGGTACATTTTGTGCCATTTATATACACATTATGGCACATTACAGAATTAAACACCAAAATCCAATAATATGGTGGCTTAGCACATTCTGAGGAGCATTTTCCTGCTGGAACACTGCATTGATATTGCTAGGAATTTGTTAATTCAGTGAGTTGCAGAATGCTACTGAAGTGAAGCAAATTTGAATGCTTTAAAACTGCAGTGATAATTACCATGAAGTTCATCTGCATCCTTGAAGAGCCCTGGGTACAAACACTGGTTTGAACAGTCCTTGGTGTGCAGAGAGGGCCTTTCTTGTTGACAAACTTTCACCAACACCTCATGCATCACTAGAAAAGTCCAGGGGGTTTTGATTATTATAGATCCAGGAATTATTTGCTCCTTTTGGGGAAGGAGCACAGCCAAGTCCTTGTGGAATCTGGGCAGTCCTTTCAACCACAGCAACCGGGCAAGTTTCTCCTGCACCACACCTCACTGCTCAGCTTCAGCACAGCAAGAAATGTTGCTCCTAGTAGATTTCAGGAAAAAATAAAAGTTCTTGCTCACCTGATTAATGAAAATCAGTTCAGGTATGCAGAGAAATTGGTGAGTCCTCAAGGATGTAGCAAATCCTGTTTCCAGGATGACAGCTGCGTATAATCCTTTGTTCACAGCCCCTTTCTGCCAGCACTCCTCTCAAACTCTTTCTCTCTGAAAGTGCAATTTCACAGCACTTTCAGCCAATCTAAACCAGAGCTCTCGTGGTCCTGCTCCTGTTCCCTCTCCCCATCCCACTTGACAAAACTTTCCCCCTCCTGCCTTCTGTGTGTGCTGACACAGGACCAGACCTGGAGCTGCTGCGAGCTTTGATCCAGTGAGAACAAATGAGTTTCAGAGAGATCAACTCTGCACAGGCTGTGTGTGCTCAGAACATCACTGTAAGGGGAGGGGGTGTGAACAATGGGAGCAGAGATAAGGCCAGAATCCACTTGGATCCAAGCCCACCTTTCAGAGAGACAAAAACTTTTGCAAAATTGCTGCCAGTGACACCCCAGCCTCCATTTCTGCCTTTGTTGTGGTCTGTTCTCAGCTGGGGTTTGTCCATGCTGGGGTGCAGGCTGCTGTTGCAACATCTGCATTTTAGCAAGGACAACCATAATTGCTCCTTAGGACTGTTGGACTGAAGGGCAGTGGTTGTACAACACCAAAATGGAGGGAGGGTTTTTGTCCTTTGGTTCTTCCATTCACTGACCCATGGACACCTTTTAATAGCAGTGTTAAGTGTTTCATGCCTTGGTATTAAATTAAAAGCCACTTAAGGGGTGGTTTTGCACACTCTGATTTTAAAGCTGATGGTATTGCCAAGGGACAGGATGACATTTAGCTATAAAACACTGATCTGTAAGCTGGGCACTTCATCTGTGTCCCTCCCCCTCTGTGAGCTGTGCAACACCTTTGCTTTGGGCATCCCTGGTAATTCTGACTCTTCTCTTCCATCTCTGCTGGGAATTTACCTTTCACTCTCAAGGTCTGGGTCCTTACAGACAAACTGAGCTGTTCTGTATTCACAGACACAACCAACCTGCCACCAACGTGTTTTTCTTCTTTGTTCCTTTATTTGGCAGAAAGCTTCCTTGGTGAGGGCAGGTCTAGAAAATGTTCCAAGTGCTCCAGTTTGGCTGAGAGCCATTTTTGAAGTCTGATACTTCATGAACAATTTGGATGAGAAACACAGCTGGGAATTCCAGCTGACGTGAAATTTTGTGCATCTGGCCTTGGTTTCTGCTTTTTGTGCCTGGGTGTAAATTCATGGGAGCCACTGTGGAACTAATTCTCAATTATGTCAATGAACATGAGAGGAGATCAAGTCTTTAAGAGTTTAGTGTTGGTAGATACTGAAATATCAAGCGTTAAAAATCCCATTTCTGTGTTTCTACTGAAGGTACCTTCTGTACTTTTGAAGGGATTTTTAAAAATCACTAGATTGTTTCTTTTCCATGTTTTTTCATCTAGACTCAGAGCTGGAGGAAACTGGATTTCCAAACAGAGAACTACAAAAGTGTACCAGTGCTGTTTAAAAAATGCTTCTAGCTTTTTTTTTTTTTTCTATTACATAGAGTAAAATCTAAAGGGAAGAGGCTCAAATGTAATATAAAGGTTCCACTGACACTTGTTCAGAGGGACCAGCTGTCCCCCTGCCTTGTGGCATTGACACTCACAGGTAACTTGTTCCTCCACAAAGAATTTCAGTAAATCCTTCCAGCCATCCTGTCTCTCAGATGCAGTTAGAGCATATATTGCAGACTTTTTTTTTTGGGCAATTTTCAGCCAAAAATGATTATAAATCCCTACTGGTGTTCAGGTAGTTTCATGTTTACACTCTCTGTCAGTTGCAATCCAGTTTCTTCTTTTTCTTGTGTTGGGTTTTTCCTGGGGTTTCCTCAAGAAAAATGTCTGTAAATGAATCATGGAATGGTTGGGGTCAGAAGGGACCTTGAGGAACACCCAGTTTCAACCCATCCTGACCATGCCTTGCTGTGTGCTCAGGCCACACCATCGAGCTGATTACAGAATCTGGGATGACTTCTGCCCAGTTTGGTGTGTTTTTCTGGAGATTATCATTATTTTCAGGCAGCACAAGAGCTGCAGAATGGCTGAAAGCTGTTTCTGAAGAGCTCTCACATTTCCTGGAGCCATGAGTGTATGGGCTATTAGAGAGAGGTTTTGCTTAAAGCCTTTCTGCTGTTCTTAGAGAGATTTTTGTATGAATGTCATGGTGAGCAGGAGCAGAGTTTCAAAGTGGTAAAACCTTTAAAGTATTATCTCTGTGTTGCTGTGAGTTGGGAAAGAAGTTGCAACTTTACCATGAATTTGTGTGGTTTTGTGGGTGAAGTCAGTGACCCAGATAGGATTCATCCTCTGCACCAGGTGATTCTCTGGGTGTCGTTTCCACTTCAGAGCTGGTAAATAAAGTGTCTGAAACTCTGACAGTTTTATGCCCTTGACAATCTCTAAATCAAAAATGGCTGAATCGATGTAAGGATTTAGTGAGAAAAAAAATTGCACCCGGGCTGACATCCCCTGCACCGAATTTCTCCCCAAGTGATTTCAAATGTGTGAGTTATGGACCTCTAAAACGAAAACTCTGACACATCTTGAACTATAGCAGGACACAGGGCACCTCTGTAATGTACAGAAACCTCGTGGTCTCTGTTCCTGCAGTTAGCACTTTGTAACTGAGGTTTTTGCTGCCTTATACACATGATTTTTTTCATGCCAAATTTTAATCTTTGGGTTTTGGGTTTTTTTTAAAGTCAGAATTCTGCAACTTTGCTCATGTAGTGCATTCTATCAGAAAACACTGAGTCATTTTATAAAATATGTAATGTTTTCATTTTAAGAAATGGAAAAACTAATGCATAGGGAAGTGAAAGGTTCTGACATCACTCCCAATATTGTTTTACACTGTCTCATTTCTGCAATAATAAAGGAATATGCCCTTTTATTGGATGTATTGCCTTGGGAGCAGCTGAGGCATGGGAATGAATATGTGCTGGTGGTTATGGAGTGTTCTATGAAGTGTCTCAGGGGACAGAGGTGTTTTATTGTGGCACTGCTGGGGTCCCTGGGGGCTGTGGCCCCGTGGCACAGAGAACTGGGAAGGTGCAGAGTGTGTTCCTCGAGGAGTTTTTCTGCTGATGGTAACAGAAAAGCAGCTGGTGCCTCGTCTGCCTCCCAAAACCAAGCACCCACGAGCGCGTGTGATCTGTCAACAAACAGCATCCTGCTCTGAAGTGTGCACACACTGTTATCCAAAAAAACACCTACAAGAAAGAAGCCTTTAACTTCACTTGATGTTCTGCAGAGCAGCTCAGAGTGGGCTCTCCTGCCCCTCAAAGGACTCTTTTATCCCAACCACTGCCCGTGGTTCTTTCTGCCCCGTGGGAATCCCTTTGTACTCTGATTCTTGAAACTGATACTTTTCCTCTGATCTGACATCAGAGTGTTTCAGCAAAAATAATTTCCTTTTCCTTCCACAGCCTGAAACTTGGAATCTGCTATAGATTTTGGGGAAGTTAAAAATATAAAGTCCATCACTGAAGGTTTTTATTCTAAGGCTCACTTCTGAGAACACATACATTTCTATATTTCTATATTTCT
>VZRX01003616.1:0-55677 GCA_013398075.1 Notiomystis cincta
GGGAGGGAGGTGGAGGGATAGAGGAGAGGGGGCCGGGTGCCTGCGATTGGTAAAGCTCCACGAAGGCATCTGCCAGCAGGACTTCAGAGGAATGTGAAACCAAATCATTTAGAAGTTAAAGATAGACGCAGAATACACAGCATCTTGAGCCAAGGTTTAAATTCATCCCTCTCTGCCTGGCTTCTCGCAAAGCTCTGCTTGTCAGCTTGCCTCTGTCTCCTCTAGCAGCTGTAATACTCCCTAAAAAAATAGCATAATTCTGGATACTTGGGAATTACTAAGGTGGCAAAAGAGATCATGGTGCATACAGTAGGGTAAGTAGGAAGCTTGCCTCTGCACGCATTTGCTAGGGTGGTTCCTCTGGGCTTTCCTGCTGCCTTCAGAGCACTCTGCCAGTTCCTCTAGGATGAGGTGGATACTTAAGTACTGCTTACCCCGGGCGATTTAGTCTCCTGTTTTCCCCACGTGGAGCATTTGAACTTTATTCCTTGCTGAAATGTTAACTCACAAGGTTACTTTTCTTGGCATACCTAGGGAGTCTTGGGCTTTAATAATTTTGCCATTATAGTTTGGAGTGCTGTTTTCCTAACAGATGACTTTTGTTATATACCTTTGCTCTTCATTAGTGGGACATGCTGTTTGAAATGCTGCTTATTATTACAAAGTTGAAAAGCGAGTTGTTTTCCATGTTAGAGAGAATGTAATCAATGTTTGCTTGCTTGTTTGGCCATGGTTTCACTTACAAACTATTTCCTCATGGGTGAATTTGATCACAGCACAGGTTAATTAAATTTAACCTTCTTGTTTGTTTGTTCCCAAATAATGCTTTAACCAGGAGTTTGATTTTTTTTGGTTGGTTGGTTTTTTTTGGAAAAAAGCAACAAACATTTTGGCTATCATTTTCTTTGAACAAAGTCCTTCTAGCAGTAATTTAAAAATGTGTACATTTCCCTGGTAGTCCTCACTTAGTGAATTTGTGAGTAAAAAAGGGGAATTCAGGCTATCATGTTCTTTCTAGAACTTATCAGAAGTAATTTCAGTATCTAGCAGATACATTACCTCATTGATCAATGTCTTTTTCAGGCAGGTTCTGAAACATTTCTGGTGAAGTTGTGGTGTTCCTATACCCAAAAGGATTTTAAAATACAGAAACTAATTTGGAAATTAGATGTAATATTTGTTATAAAGCAAGAACTTGAAACGGAGAATTTCATCTGTGCTTAGAAGGTGTGTCATCTAAATGCCAGCACTGTTTTTACCATTTATTCTGGGCATGTGTGTTTTACACTTGTAGTAGGGGAGCTCCTAACTTTGGATCTGGTGTCAGTTCACCCAAACATACTCAGAATTCCTGACGTGTTAGTACTGCCCATAATAACCATAGGAAGTAGGTGCTGTCTGTGGATAACTGGAACGCCTGACATTTTTGGTTATAGCTATCAGTGCTGAAGAGATGCATATAATGGCAGTCTGTGTCGTGCAAAACATGTGAAAGTGGGTGAACTAAAATAGGAACAGTTCCTCTGTTTCAAGGAAAGATGATGTGTCTGGTATGTTTGGGTATCTTTCTGGCATTTGATTGAGCTCATCCCTGTTGGTCAGCTTGCCTGAATTTTGCAGAACATTTGGGTGTGTGAATCTGCTGTGAAGTGTGTTCTGTGTGACTGAGTGTAGGGGATGGAGAAGAAAGAGACCAATAACCTTTAAGGTAAATCTGGATTAAAAAGGCAGATGCAGGGATGAGAAATTAAATTCCAGCCAGTTCTTTTACAGTTTGTAATAGCTGGGTGTTCTTTTAAGTAGCTCAGCCGTTCAGTCCTGTGCTAAATTTCCAGGCCAACCTTTGCTTACATGAAGGGATTTTTTTACATTACATTAAGGAATTACTGTAATAATTGTTTTGGTATTGAAGTGGAAGACCTTTGAGACAAAAAATATCAAGATGAGTAAAACTTGCAGTGAAGTTTGGTGAAGTTATGGTTAGTTTCTGGCTCTTGCACAGGGTCCTGTGCAGCTTCAGGCAAGTCATGTGAGCTCTCAAAGCCCCTGTAGACCAGAAGGGGTTGAAAGGGGTGAAAATATTTTTATTATTTGCCTGTGTTAGGTATCTAGGTAGCAGTTCCTCAGGCTAGGCATCACCTCTGATAAGGTTTAACACAACAGGCTTCTGTTTGCAGATGCACTCTTCCCATGGCTATGGCCTCCCCAAGAAGGGAGAGAGGGAGAATCCACAGATTTAAAAGTAGGGGTTCACTGCACCTTTTATAAGCTTCCTAAACTGAAAGAGAAAAATAGACTGACATTCAGAGGTGAGCAGAAAATAGAATTAATGTTCCATGGGAAATTCCTGAGTCAGTTCAAAATTTAATTGCATTTCCCTACCACAGTGTATTGCTTTTCAGAAGTTATAGTTCAGGAGCATGATGTTCCCATTTCATTATCTGAGACCCTTCTCCCATAATTAAATGTCCAAGAGGCACTGGAGAGCTTTGTCACAAAGAAACATGCTCTGAATTCTGGGAAGTGAAGCTGCCTGAAAAACCTCTCTCCTGGAATGGAATGAGCATCTGACCCCGGAACAGGATGTTCCCAGGGTAAAGAACTACATTGTGATATTGGATTGACTTTAAAAAGTGTTCTGGTCTACCTAATCCACCTGAAATAATATTTTTCAATTGTCCTAGCAATAATTGGAAAACGTTCAATAAACTGATATTTTCCCATAGAAAATGTAGCTGTATTTGATACAAATTCTAAATTGTTATAATGTTGGCATATTTACTGAAGTGGAAAATCCTTGGCCAGCTGTCAGGGTGAATTTTTCTTGGTTAGGGTGAGTGTGGTACTGCATGTGCTCAGTGATGATGGTACTACACAGCAGCGTGATACTGAGGTTTTCCTGTAAGGGCGTGGTATCTTTATCAGGACACAACACAGGGACTGGAACCTCTTTCCTCTCCTTGCCCTCCTCTCCCTGCCCAGTTCTCCCTCACTAGCCTTGTGCTCCTTAGGTGACTAGGATTTGTTGGGAAGTGGGGAGGGAGGAAGGAGAGAGAAGGAGACATCACTTTCTTAAAGGCTTTTGTAACAAGGTATTGCTAGGGATGGTGACACCCTCTTCTTGATCTTCTGGACTTCTTCCCTCATTGCAGCCTTCCCTTCCCTTCCTCATATTTCTCAGGACCTCCAGTAATCCCACACAGAGGGAAATGGAGAAGTGCTGCTGAGACAGAGGGGATGGGAGGGTGAGAGGGAGCCTGTCCCCAGCCCTTGCCTCTTGCTGCTGCAGAGAGAGGAGAGATCATGATGGTGCTGATCTTTGGAGGGATCAAGCAGGGATCAGAACACTGATGGAGCTGGTGCCTCCTAGTTTCAGGTACTGTGTGAGTGGTTGAGGTGCTACTGTGATGCTGGAACTGTGTTCATCACTAGCATATGCCATGCTTTCCTGCTCCAAGGAGCTGTTTGGTGTCTCCTAGGGAGAAGCACTGCTTTGTCAGGGCTGGTAGCATGTCTGCTTCTCAGGGAGGCTGGCTGTGTCCCTCCCTTTGTATTACCATTAAGTTGTAAGTAACTTTGTCCTGAGAGTTCAGAAATGTCATTCTTTCTGAGGTGAAAATGGCTTTGCAGCATTTTTCCCTTTTAATAGATCCTACACTTTTTTCTTTGCAAACCATGCTAAAGCCAGTGGCAGGGATATACTTATGGGTATTAAAAATCCCTCCTTGCTAGACAAAACATTTACTGAACGTGGTTCCCATTTTCTTTTTGTCATGATATTTTTTACCTTTCTGAAATTTTGCTTCTAGCCTCATCTTCAAGCTTTTTGCAGTGGTCATTTTTGCCATAAATAAGAAAATGGAAATGTCATCAGGAACTGGTTGGTAAGGAGTTTAAGGACTGTTTCCCCAAGGTTCCCTGACAATGTGCTGGTATTTTTCTGAGCTCCAAAGAAGCAGCTTATAGTGATACAATTTCCTTTGGGTCCTAATGAATCTGCTCCCAGTGATTTGTTTTGGTGGACTATGATAGTCTGTATGGTGCACCACACTGTAGAATACCTCAATTCTGTAGTTCTGTAAAGAAACAAACCCACCCAGCTCCCAAACTAATGCAATTATTATGTCCTGTGCAGCCATATTTTCACCTCTGAGCCCACGAGTGGAAACCCAAGGAAATTGCCTGTCCAAGTGATGTCAGATCTCCTGCACTTACTATTCATTCCGGCTCCTGGTGTATCAGGGAGTAAAGAACTTCCTGGCTAATTATTATGGTATGCAGTGACTTTACCTGGAAACACAGTGATACTTCCCACTAATAGGATGCTTAAAAATGCATCTAATTGCAGCTGTGGTAGTTGAGAGAATGCCTAATACCTAACAGTCTTGAAAAAACCATCCTTCCTGGCAGGGGGTGTTTCAGGAAACTGAGTTTTACTGTCTCTTTCCTATGTCTGAGCCAATTACGTGGCCTCTTGCTATAAAACTTGATTTGGGGATTATACTCTGAGTAATAAAGAGATAGGAAGGCAGTGGAAATAATGAATCTTTCTTTATTATTTCATTTGCTGGCCTGGTGATAGCTGTTTGCTGGACATAACCTTCCCTGGGGCAGTGGAGGGAACAAGTCAGCTTCTGTGCCTGTGATCTTTGTCAAGCCATGGAGGGAGGGGGGTTGGTATATCCCATTTGAGAACAGTGATGGTGATACTTGCCTGGTTCTGTGAAGTGCTCCAGGATCAAGGGATGAAAAGTAATACCTACATGCTGCATTCTTATTTTCTTTTATGTCTATGGTAAGGATAAGACTAGTCTGCTATGAAATACCTCCTTGTAAATTTGTAAGAAAATTTGCACTAAGTGGAACCTAAAAAAAAAAGAGAGAGACAAAAATGAACCAGAGACAGAAAAGTCTGTCATCAAATAGACTTTCAAAGCAATTTGATGACAACTTATGACTAGTTCTTTTAAACACAATGAAAGTAAGGAAAGGCAAAGCACAGAGGAACATGCTTGGAGTGAAGTTGTCCTTGAGTACTCTTTACCAAGTAACAGCTGCAGATAGAATTAGTGATCTTGGGCTTTCCTGCTACATTTTTAAAATACCTCTTGTAAGTATGTGCTTTCTAGTAATTACTACCTTTTCAGTGCATCTTCATTCTTAATGTGGCATTGTCCTTAGAAGAAGATCAGGGAACACTTTGATTCTTTCCAGATTTATAAAGCAATGATAGTTTGGCTATCACAAGTTTCTGTCTCCCTGTTTGTTTTTAATTCACAACTCATTTATATTGGATTAAGAGACCTACTGTATCATTTGTGTCATATGGAAATACAATCCATTCTCTGCTTTTGGATCATTCTTTTTTTTCGTATAAATTGACTTGAGAATGACTAACTTTACATCTAAAAAATGTTCAATTACAAAGGAAGCACATTTATTTAAACATTTTTTAACTTCTGAGTTGATAATTTTGAAATCTTGTCACTTTTTTAACATGGAATCCTAACTATCTTTTATGACTGAAAGCTTTCTCACCTACTTGAAAAGTTAAAGTTAGTCTAGGAGAGCTGGCCAGTCCTTTATCTTGGTAGTTTATGTATATTTTTAATTATTATTTTGATAGCAAATACTTAACTTTTCTTTGAATATACACCAACAGTCTTGTTTTCAAGCAGATGAAACAAATTTCCAAACAGATCTAACAAAATGCAAAGTGTTTTAGGATTTTATTTTTGTTCTTAAAATTTTGATGAATTTCCATGTCTTGTTAGGGAAAATAAGTCACATCAGCTTAATGCAGATATAAATTGTATTATGCTCTTGGTACAGGAATGCAGGGAGAACTAAATGAAGCCGAGAGTCAAGCTATGTTCTCTGCCAGGCTATTCTGTAAACAAGCCATGTTTTTTCCTTAAAAAACCCACTTCTGATAATGTTATCTGTCATGTTACTTCCCTTACAACTTATTCTGCTTCCTGGCTTCCCATCTTGCTCTGCCACCTTCCAGGTCTCGTCATCCAAAGCTCTGAGTTGTCTTTCCCCCAGTTCCAGGCGTAGAGTTGGATGACCCATCAAACACAGTCACAGCAAGTGGGGCAGGATGGCAGCACATTCAGAAGTGGTAATTCAGCAAAAGTCCTTGCTGCATCTCCTCTGCTTGCCTGGAGAGTCTCAGTTAGGGAGGAAATTTCTGGAGGAGACACATTTTCAAATACAAGAGGTTGTGTGTGGCTTGCAAGGAGCCCCCTGAGCATGTCTCCCATAGACCCACATCAGTTCAAAACAGAAATCATCAGCAAAGGCACAGGCGTTCTTCAGCTGCCAGAGCAATCACTTGCACCTGTAAGCTCTAAAGCTGCCTGTGACATCCTTGGGGGATGAAGTGTGACTCCTGTTAATGATCTCAGTTCGGTGATAGCCACGGGAAGGTAACAGTTGTATCTGCCTGCAAAATTTTTGTGTGTAAAGCAGAGAGGCAATGAAAGCTTCCCAGCAAATGAATGGTTAAAGATTTCTTTCAGTGCAAGTGAAACTATTTCTTTCCCATAACTTCAGCTTTGAAACTTGCTGAGAATGTGTAAATAATACATTCAGCCTGGCTCTAATATTTGATATGTAAAGTCTCAGGTCAGCCATAAAATTTAGCAGAGCAACTGAAAAAAGGTTTTATAGTAGGAAGTGGGGGTAAACAGAGGAAACTTGCTAAAATGATAATGGCAAAAAGCAATTATGTGACCCTAGGTGATAGTAAATACGATTTCAGAAATCATACAGCTAAATAAATAAAGGAGGTAGTGGATAGTTGAAAAGAATCCAAACAAATATAAGTTCTTTATCCACATTAAATCTGATAATGTATTCCTAAATAGAATGAAAAAGTGTTAGAATTTAAAGACTTTTGAAAAAAATAATAGTTCCAGGCTTGGGTGAACTCTCTGCAGGACAGTACATGTTCATGGAAAGGGGAATAGGTGGTGGCTGAGTGTCATATGCAGTTACTCACAACTTGGTGGTAACTTGGACTGAACGTGCCTAATCTTTGCTGTTGCACTTTCTAATATCCACTTTTGTTGGAACAGTGTATTCTCTGTGAAAAAGGCATCAACTAAGAAGATAGACTGATAATTTTTCAGGCCACTCTGTTTTTCAGAAAGCGGAAATAAATTCCTTGTGCACAAAGCCTGAGCTTTGTAACTTGTGCATGTAAAATACTAAATAAGTCATCCATTGTGTTATGTCCAAGAGAAACCATGCTTTGCCAGAAAGCAACCCCAGCCTAGCCATACCTATTTCACAGGTCATTGGTCCTATCCTTTTCCTGTTGTGTGCACTGTAGATGAGTGCCTGGGCTTGTACTAGGCTTGACTACCCATACTGACAGGCTCCATACAGAGCAAGGACATAAAATCAGGTATTTCAGCCTTGGAAGAAATGGCTCTACTTGTTTTTTCCATCCTGCTCCTGGTGGATAGTGCAAATAAAAAGTAGGGAAGTTTATGCAAATACTGATCAGTCCTTGATGGATTTACAGTGTTTTGCACTGTGTGCTGATGAAAAACTGCGCACAACTTGGTGCCTATTGTGAAGCAGCTTTGCAAGGGCACTTTTGTCTTCTTGGGTGCACAGAGGCTGCAGTGGTGGTGTGTTGTTCCAGAAGGTTTGCTGAGCTGTATCCTTGTAGCTTTTGACACCAGTGCTGACTGGGGAACTGCTGAAGAGGGACAGCAGCTCTTCAGGGAAGGATAGAGGTTGCTGTGGATCTCCAGTTGAACGTGAATTGGCAGCGTTGAGCTGTTGTACAACAGGAAGGAAAAAAGGAAAACAAGATATTGGGCTGCATATGGGACCACACCCTGCAGGGAGCAATCCCCACACTGGTGAGCACTCAGGTGGAATTCTGTGTTCAGTTTGGAGCACTGCTCTTCAAGAAAATGCTGACCACACTGGATGTGGAGAAGAGGGCAAGGAAAAGAGATCCATATGGCATATCCAAGGGCGAAGCCCTGAAAAGGTTACATTTTCTGTGCCTAAAGAAGAGCAGCCTGCTGAGGAATGAGTGGGAGAAAGGCAGGTTTTCAAGCACAGATAGCACAGTACAGGCTTTTGCAAAGACTGGGACAGTAATCTCTTTTCTGTGCCATGGACAAGAGAAATGGATCTCAAATGAAACTAGGAAGATGAGGTAAACCCTAGGAAACTTTTATCCACAAACTACCCTGCCAGCGGATCTTTTGGAGTCTCCATCACTGGAAGTGTTAGGAATTACTTCAGTAAACATGAATGAAGTGTATCTGACTCTGTCTCCCAGTGGGAGGTGGATTACATATCTTTCCTACCATCCCTGTGATTTGACAATACTGGTGATAATACTGCTCATGGAATTATTTTAATGACAGACATTCTTTCTAAATTCTGGTTGCAAAGATCTCTCTGCAGAGTGGAATGTGTTTTGCTGAGGTGCAGGAGGCACTTAATCATCATATAACTTCCTCATTTTGAAATGTTCCTTAGATAAGGCATAAATAGCTGGCTTTGCATTTCAGCTCAAATATCATTGTCCTGAAATACTTGGGGACATCACTTTGTCAGCTGGCACTTGCAGTCCATCCTAAATCTGAAACATGTAATTGGATTCTTCGGATGAAATCTGAGTTTCCTTTGAAGTCATGGGGTTTCATAGGGTAAAAATTTCACACTGAGGACGGAGTGATGTCCACTTGTATGTGCTTAGCTTTCCTGTCCTAGGCAGGCCTGTTGTTTTCAGGACAAGGATACAAGGAGTGGGTTGTAAGAGTGTGTAACCTTTGCTATGACAAACATTTGGCTGCAGCACGGGGCCTTTGGAGTTCTTGTGTGGGTGAGTGAGAGCTTGCAACAGGCATTACATGAGGTGAATTAAGTTTTTCTTTTTTTCAAATAATGTGAACAACCCAAATTTACACCATTTGTTCTGAAATAGTAGAAAAGTAACATTTTTTTGTTTGTTTGTTTACATTTATTTTGATAATACTTCTGGCACTCTGTATTCTCTTTAGTGTAATGTAATTTCTAACCTTTTTCTCATTGAGGAGAGGGGTGTTCTCCCCTCAAATGTATTTTTCTTGCCAGGGGCCTTTGGTTTGCATTTAGATTTCAGACAACTATAGCTCCAAGTTGAATGTTTCTCCAGCTACTGGATAATCACTCCTGATGAAATGCAGGCAGAGAAGTCTCCAGGTGCTATGAACTGGAGTAGTTCCATTGGAAATACTCTGTCTTTGTTTATACCAGTGCTAATTCGGAGCAAGTTCACTGGTCACAGATTTAGAGTAGGTGACAGTCAGAATGTCATCTTATAAAAGAGATTACATTGATGTAGGAGCTCAGTGTCAGTCTCAGAGCTGAGAGTTAAATTTTTGTGCCTCATAATGTGTTGTTGCATTTCACATTCAGATTTCTTTGCAGGCTTTTTTTAACTGTGCCACAGTGTGCCATGTGTAGGAATTGCATGTGTATACCTAAGGCTAAAAATAAGCCCACAAGAAAGCACAAATCCCAGACTTTAGGACCACCAATACATCAGTTGTTAATAACCTTACAATGTTATTATGCTGGCACTAGAAACATAATTAAATTGGAATGATTTGAAACTGCCATTAGGGGGAAGAAGACGGAGGAAAACAGTTTCATCCTCACAACATCATGTTTTCATTGACCTACTTAGAGTAGGGAAGAAAATGTGTCCCTTCCCATTACAGCAGAATAGGTTTGTTCAGCAATTTTATAATGCTACTGCACAAGTGAAGACTGGATTTCCTAACCACTCCAGGAGGATTTGGAAAGGAGAGTAATGTTATTTCACACACTTAGGACAAGGATGTGTAAGTTCCTGTCCAAGCTATAATGTTATTAGTTTAATCAATTTGGCAGAAAGTGCTTAGAGTAAAAAAAAAAAAAAAAGATAAAAGAAAAGACTTGTATTCAAAGGTGAGAGGAAAAGGGCAGTGCTTGGGCTGCAGCTGTGCAGAGGGACCTGCTGTGGGCAATACATTTCCTTTGTCTTTGTCTTCCCTGCTTTGAAGCCTTTGGGACCACTGGGCTGAGAGTGGAGGAGCCCTGAGCATGGGTGTGAGGTACATCTCTGCACATGCAGCACCCCTGCCCAAGCCACCGAGCGGGGAGCCACGGCTGCAGCTAAAGCACCTCCTGAGAAAAATCCTGTGTGCTCCTCCTCCTGCACATCTGTGCCATGGGCAGGAAGTGAGATGGAGGAGCCTGGGTTACTCCAGCCACGGGGCATGGCAGTGCTCATGTGGTAGGCAGCATGTGGGGTTTGGGGTCCAGCCCTCCTCCTCTATACCTGGGCATTATTGTGGTGTTTAATGTTCACTGTCTCATGCCTGAGTTAATAAACCATCTTTATCTGAAAATAAACACCTGCAGCTAGTCCTTTCTAGGCTGCTCAGGTCACATTCCTCCACAAGGTGTTGTTGATAATTCAGTATTGTCAGAGGCATTAGTCACTGCCATAGTAGCTTAATAATGCACAGTAGGAGCCAGCTGGTAATTAACAAATTAGAGATATCATCTACATTTTCCTCAAATATTTCAGATGTAGCAAAAATAAATAAAAAGAGCGCTTCGGTTGTTTAAAGCTATTACGTATATTTAAAACATCTCGCCATGTTAGGAAATTATTCATTGTTTTAAAGGTCAGCTAAGCCTCATCTTGCTGCTGTCCCAGGATTCTGTAATTCACAGTGAAGAGTTGTGAAGTAGTGAAAGGGCCAGACTCCTGTCTTTTTCTTTAACACTTTAATTCTGCATCATTTAGCAAATTCATGCCAATGCCTGACTTCTGTGCCTGTTTTTAGGAGTGGCATGACTTTGTAGGTCTCAGCTGCTCTCTTTTGCACTTAACTTCCTTTCATATTAGAAGTGTCTGGAATCGGAAGATTATGTTTATGTGTGTGTGATGTGAAGATGAAATTGGCTTGTAATTGAAGCTAAGGAGAAAAAAAGTTAACGCAAATTGTATGAAACTGCAACTCTGGGACAGACACCACAGTATGAATGAAGGTGATGATGGGTTTCATTATGTAGTGTAACTAAAATATGCTGGTATGCACAAGCTTGCTATAACTCACTTGGCATCTCCATATTTTATCACCAGATGGTGACCAGCAGTTTCAAACTGAGATGCTCTCAGTTACCTATGCGTGATGGTTGAGCGATAGTATACTTTGATACGTTTCCCATCCATGCTGCTTCAGCCCAGTACTCCTTGATGCTCCTGCAGCCTGGCTCCAGGACTCAGCTCTGAGTATCACAAGCCTTTGACTTTGCTTTTTCTCCGGGGCAGGATCTGATCTGAGCACTCTGAGGCAGACGAAGCAGGGAACAGAGGCGATCGGAGGAGCATCATTTCTACGGGTAGGGTGTGGTGTTATCTGTCTTCGTGGGGAGTGCTTGGGTACTGGCAGTGGCTTTGAGAAATACAGTTTATGTTTGAAAACATTATTTTTGGAGATAAAAAAAATGCTTTTGAAAATGTGGCTGGGTGCTCTTTGATACACAGGGCAGAGTTTTTGTCAGACAGTAATAGTTTGTGTTCAAGCTTTGAACTCATGGTACAGATGTGAGCAGCTGTACAATGTAATGAAAAGCAGAGAAGAATCTGCCCTGTAATACCTTTGCTCTTTGCTACATTTAGTTGCCTCCACATTGACGGAAGAGCACTGGGTTAGTATTTCTGCAAAGCATGTGTTTCTGAAGCTTATGAAAGAAAAGGAATTCCATATGCAAGATTTTTAGCCTCTTTGAGTCAGGCTGAGGTGTTTTGAATGCTTCCTAATACCTTTTTGTACTAAAGCACAAAGGGTAGAGGTAGAAAAAGGCTGCTAAGTTATTCACACAACACTGTTAACAGTGTAGACTTGTTTTGTGCACCCTGAATTCTCTTTTGTTGTGCTGGGTGGCTTTTGCTTGGGGTCTCTCCGGTAGCTTTGTGCTGGCGGTTGCCTCAGCAGAAAACTTTCCCTGTTTGTACTGTATAACAGTAGAGCATGAAAGTGCAGGCAGCTCTGGGTCACACAGCATGCAGACAGGGTGAGAGAGTGATGCTGCTGATGCAGCCCTGCTGGGTGAGAGCTGACACCCGAGAGGGCAGGCAGAGGCACAGGAACATGCCAGCCCTCACCCGCGATCCCACAGTGCTGAGATCCGGCCTCACATGTGCCAGCCTGGTGCCAGCAGCCAGCAGGCACTTTTTGCACATTTCCTGCTCCTTCCACTGTCCACGCTAAGGAGCTGGTTGAATGCACCACTTTCCTGGGCTTGTTGGTATTCCTGGATTTCCCCCAGTGCAGCGCAAGGAGCAGTGAAGGGGCAGTCCTGCCTGGCTCTGTCCCAGGCCAGGGGTGGCAGCTGGGCAGCACACACACAGGTCTGGCAGGGCTCCTGGCATCCACAGCCCAGACATGGCTGGGCAGTCTCACCTGCTTCTCTCTCCCAGTGACAGAACAGCATTTCCCAGTGCAGGAGCTGTTCCTGCAGGCAGGGCCTTGCAGTTCATCTGGGGATTACGAGGGACATCAAATTTTACTACAATTTTCATCCCCTTGAAGCCCTTCATATACACAAACAATTACACAGACTTCATCATGATTATGGCCTGTTAAACTCCTGTATAAAAACTAGTACTACATTTTTTAAATTATTTTTTACCCCTTCTGTTAATTCAGTTCATAACCTTCACACTTCAGGTTTTAAAATGCCACTGCATTCCATAGAAGACTAGATTGCTGTTGAGGGGAATGAAAATAACTACCATAGCAAGGAGAAAAAAAAGTTGCTTCTTCAATCTGATACAGTTCATGTAATAGTGGAAGGTAGGTGATGTCTTTAATACCTGTCACTCCTTTGTACTGATGCTCTCAAAATATTTGGACACAAGTCGTGGAGCTTTCTGTTCACCTGGGAATGAAGAAAGACATTCAGTGTGAATGTCCTTAGTTGCTGCTTTTTTCACATTATGTTTTGGGTTAGCATTTCTGCAAAGAGGCTATACAGAAATCCCAAAGCAATTTAAGCCTCTAAGATTTCTCCATTCTGTAGTTTATTTTGACAAAATAATAGCCATATAGCTTTGTATTAATGGATTATTTTGATACTTGGATATTGTATTCAAAACACTGCATTTCAATACAGGTGCTCAAACCAAAACTTTATATACATTAAATACATTATTTGCTGCATTCCTTTTATTCTGAACAGATTTATAACTTCTAACTGTATCATTTTCTGGGAAAAAGGCCCTTCACTTGTGACACATTTTGTTCTGTGCTCTTTGCCTCTACTGTTTTAGTCAGAATTAGGCTGTCCTCTTCATATTTTACTTTTATTTGATATTTGGGAAGCAATAAGCTAACCTATGTGTTCTGTCTGGATGAGTGAGTAATTCCACAAAGACTGCTGCTCACTGGCTGATCACTGCACTTGCAATTTACTTTTACTGTCAAAAATACAGTTGAGCATTCCAAATGCAGATGGCTAAGTTGAAAACCCATTTTTTTTCTAGTTTTTGGCTTTGATAAGTGAGATTCAGGAGCCCCCACCAGGGTTGTATTGGAAGTAGTTGAAGTTGTGGAGAAGCTGTGAGGAATTTTGGTTAAATTTGGGGGTGATCTGCTGTTAAGAGTTATTCAATGCTCTACTTCATCCTTACAGAAAATATTTCCTTTTATTTCTGACAGCAAAACAAAATGTCATTCCCAGCCACTGCCTCAATGTCTTCCCAGTAAAACAAAACAACAGGTGACTAGATCTTGAAGTGTCTTATGTGACATATTTGGCAGTTGTTTTCTGCTTCTTGATAGTGCTGGGATATGAACTTGAGGTCGTCCCAGCTGCTCTGGCCACCTCTCTGCTCGCTGAAATAAAGACTGCCTGGTTTAGTCATTACTGTTTGCTGAGGCTGCTTTTACGTGTGCATTGACTCTGTTTAGAGGATCCCAAACTCTGGCACTGAGGGTTTCCCTGCCCATGGGAACTCAGGCTTGTGTGTGTATGTTTTTGAAGCAAGTGGTGATACGTGCAGGCTTATCTGCTCAGCCTTTTCATCTGAATGGAGCCTTCCGCCATGAATTGACAGGATGAAAAATTCAGCCCATCCTGTTTAGAATTACATGTGTTTATTCAGTCCTTTGTTAAAGCTGGTGCTGTTATTCATGCACGATTTTTGCTTCCATGTAAGTTTTATTATACTTTGATCTCCTGTAGCACCCAACAAACTTTTAAAAACCACTTACCCAGAAACCATTGTTTCACTGCAATTATGAAAGAACATGCATATGAATCACAAATGAGAATATTACCCAACAAGATATTCCTAGAAACAGGAGAGCACTTACATGGATCATTTATAAGGAGTCAGTTATTAAAATGATTTTTTTTTAATACTCTGGATGTGAGGATGTGAAAAGCCTGTTCACTGAGGATATTTGTAGGCTTTTGAAACTTTCTTAAGTTTCCATCTTCACATTCCTGTCACAGATTTGACAAGTAAAAGCTCAGATACAGTAGTTTGGGTGACTCCAGGTTAGGGTAGCTGTAGACTATGTGTGTGCATGTGTGTATACACATATGTAGGTACATGTGTACAGATACATTCAACAAGTTTTTGTCTTTAAAACAATAAAAGTGTGCTTGGTGCTTCTTCATTCCTACAGAACATCTCATAATCAAAGACTTTGCCTGCTGAGACACTTTCACAGCCAGGACCTGTGGTCATTGTAAGCAGACCTCTCAAAAAGTGTGATAAATCTCAGATAGCTGATAGCTGAGCTATCATTTCTTCACAAAGCTTTATCCTTGTTGGCTTTGGACATACACCTTATAAATAATGGGAAGGGGAAAGGAAAGAGGAAAGAGGANTCAAGAACTCTTGTTTTGAATTGCCTTTGTGAAGGTGTAGTGTCCCCACTCCCCATTCAGACACAGGACATGTGTCAGTATGAGCTCCCCTCTGTCCCTTTCCCAGGCTGGTGGGATGTGCTCCAACGCCAGTCACAAGCTGCAGAGCTCACTTAGCACTACACTGTGCCCACTGATGATGCACAGCATTTTAGCAACTGATGAAGCTGAAACCAGTTCAGAGCTGCCTTGTACCTGCACAGCTCAGGGAGGAAGCAGAGAAATTGGAGTCTGTCAGTCATGACCTATGGAGACATTCCTGGGATGGTGCACATTTATGGTGAAAGCAATAGAGTGGGAGAGCTTTCCAGCACAGGGTCTGGTCTGACTCCTGCTTTTGGGGCAGAAATATTATCATTAAGAATTCTTTCACCACTGAGCAGAGATGCAGGGCACTTTTTTCTGGGTATCTCTGCCTCAGCTCCCCTGCTTTGGAGGGGAAACGGGGCAAGGGAAAGGACAAGCTGGAGAATGCAATTGTTGGAAGCAGCTTTCCACTCCATTAGTAGATTGAAGGTACAGTCTGGGTCATTTAATTTCCCATGTTGATGTAGGCAACAAATCAGATAGATGTGTTGGGGAATTATTCACCACATCTGATAACTTAGTTTTTAAATAAAGAGCAGGGCTTTCCAAATATTGCAGGAAGTGGCAAAAGCAGCAGGAGAGAACAGATAAAACATTTGTAAACTGTCTTCTTTTTTTAAGTACGAAAGTTTGGGCAAAAGAAACTGCCATTTTTCTAGGAAGAAAAATCTGTGCAACAAATAAGTTGGTTCCCACCTAAAGCCCTTCTACTCATCATGCTGGAAGATGCAGCAATTGTGATTCCTGTAGCAGTATTTAAAATGACAAGCACATTTAAATGAGTTTGTCTAGTGAAACTTGGCTAAAACTATCACATCAGTGGGATGATACGATGAGAGAGCTTTTCAATTTAAACCAAATCTCTTTTGGTTCTGGTGCCATCCTCAGCCCTCATGTGGTTCATGCTCTATGCTTTTACATCATTCTCTAGTGATTCTTTGTTTTTCCCATTTCCATGACCCCTCTGTAGGCTGAAGTGCTGGATGTATGTGCCGTTCACAGACTCTCTGCTTGAAGAGTGATGAGAGAAAGGCATTCCCTCTTGTTTTCACCTGGCCAGCTGCATTCTTGAATAAACTGGATGGTGTGGTTGTGGGGTAGGGAGGGGATATGGTCTTTGACAGAGATATTCCAAGATGGCTTTGTGGTTTGGCTTTCCTCATGGGATCAAACCCTGAAAAAGATCAGACTGTCTGAGTGTTAGGAAAGGAACTCCTCATTATTCTGACAGCTACTGCCCTCTGTCCTAGTGGCCTTTTGGAAAGCACATCCATTCATTCATAAATGTATTCCTTTTTTACTCATTAAATAACCCCGTTTATGCTCTAGAAATATTGGTGGCAGGAGACAGTGCATGACATATGTAAACTTTCCATGGCTTTAAATGCAATATTACCCTTTGTGTCTTTTTTCAGAGGTGTTGAGCATCTCTAGCTGAAGGCCATGGAAAGTCTACATGGCAGTCACACATGAGTCTCTTTAACAGGTATCTCCTGTTTTGTTTTCAATGCCAGACCTTAGTACTCTCAGTTCAACTGTTTATTGAAGGTGAATTCCTTATCTTCTGTCTCCTATTTATCAAATCTTCTACTTGTAATTTATCCTTGTTTTATGCTGTGTATGCATGATCTAGAACAACAGTTCTTTTGACCCTATACAAAATTGAAGGGTAGAATGGCTCAAAAAATAATCCGCACTGGAAATCTTATTAAAAGTGAAATTCAACTGGTTATTACAAAATTGACAGTCTGATTCATTCACCTGTCCAAGGCAGAATAGAAGGTCAACTAAAATTTGAACCCTTGGTAAGGAAGTGTCACTTCATATTAGTGTAACAGGCACTCCAAAGATAGGATCACACATTACTGAAGGTAAGAGGTGCAAAAACCCACTTACAGATGTAAAAGTAACATCCTGTACAAGTATGGTTATTGAGTAGAACATTGGCATTATAATCTCTCAAATGACAGCTTTATCTGACTGTAATTCATAGAGTTTCTGGTGTGGCAGGAGTTCTCTTGACCTGATGTAAGAAATTTACAGCTTAACTTCATGACCCTAGGAAATTAAATAGGTTATCACAATCCTAAATCTAATTTTTCCCAGCCTGAAGATACTAAAATTTTTGTAACACCCACTATTTATCACATAGTGGAAATTTCAAAATTCTAAAACTTTGTCTTTTTGTCATAGCTCACACAATCAAATTGAAGTGTCATATGTCACAAGAACATATCTCAAACTACATGTTTGTTGGTTTTTATTTTGGAGTTAGCAGAAAATAAGTCAAGCTCTTAAATCTTCACCAGTTTGCACTTCACTGGAGTTGTTCTGAGAACTGTAAACAGTACTTTCAGAAATTACCTCCTTGGTAGGATCTTCTGTGTCCTGTGTCACTGCAAAAACTTTTTAGGTCTGTCCAGTGAATTAGGAAAGGAGACTTGAGTGCTGAGTGCTTTTGTAGTCACACAGATAGATCTGATGTACAGTCCTGACCACGCTGTCATCACGTGGCTCTGGGAACACTCGTTTACTGCCTCAGAAGAAGGAACTGGTTTGTTCCTCTTTCTCCAGAGGTTGGTTTGTGTGAAACCCACTCCAGTTTTCCTTAGAGCATGCTGGTAGGATTGCCTGTTGCTTGTCCAGGGATCCTATTTCTTGCAACTAATTTGAACATGCATCTCAGGTTTCTTTTCAATCTGCTGAAATACGACTGTGATAATTTTATCTCGACAGCCTGTACGGCTCCACTCGTATTCAAGCGTCAGTCTGACTGGCTGTGGGTTTCAGGCACATGACCTTGGGAGAGGTACAGACTATTCATGTTGTGAAAGCTTTCTCTGTCAGGGTGGGGGGTGTGTGCATGTGTCTGGTATAGCTTTCTAATGCCATGGCAGACACAAGGAACTGTCCTTTGGTGTCCCTCACTGGCAAGACAACAGTTTTACTGGGCTTGTTCAGGTTCAGCTGGCAGCTCTGCCCACTCTCTGCTTCCCTCCTGTTTTTGTTTTACTGCCTCTTTTCAGCTCAGTGGAGGGCAGTTGATAGTGTAGTCCATAATAAATAAAATATGTAAATTCCTGACGATGTAATACATTGGTAGCACCACCAATTAGGAAAGTTGCCTAGCAGTTCCTATTATAGTACCTTGTTTTTCAGAGTATTTGTAAAACTTCTAATGTTTAAACTGAGATTTTTCTAGCCAGCTGTTTTCCTCAGCCTGAGTATTTTTGGAATATTTCAGCAAAAGTGATTCAGTAAGACTGAGAACAAGACAGGCATAAAAATAAGTTGGGTTTCTTCACATTTAAAGAAAACCTTAGGTTATTTTCTTTGGTGTGCTTTAGTGTTCTTGTACACTGGAACAAGGATGTAAACTTCAGCACAGCACATGACCTTTGTATGAGTGGTACTTCTCTTATTTGTCCCTGTGGAAATCTGCCCATTTGGCCTATACAGTAGCCCTCAGGGGAAAATAAATCCAGAGCAGCTTATCCATGTTAAGAACCGGCTGCAGATGAAGATCCTTGATGGAACCAGTCCCTCTGCAAGTGCTGGAGAGCCTCCAAGTCTGCTCATGGCATCCAAGTTGTTCCTTGGTCCTTGAGCAGTTGTCAAGGTTTCTGCTGTATCTGTCTTCACGTGGCTTCAGGTACACAAGTGTGTGCTGGGAAGTCAAATACTCTACCCATAAGTCTTGCACACACTGAGGGCAAAGCTGCAGCTTCACAGGCAGCCTGAACTTTGACATCTCCAGTCTCTTAAAACACTGAGGCTGCTAAAACAAACAAACACATAGCATTCTTGTTACTGAATTCCTCAGAAATACTTCTGTGTATAGTGTGGCATTATCCTCGTTTTGTGGAGTAAAGGTGACAGAACCTCCAGATTCTTTGTAGTAATTACACTGCTTAGCATTCAAAACAACCTTGATTGAGGATCCTGAAGGACACTGGGCTTTCCCATCTTTCTCACATGAAGTATACATAGGATCTATGCTTCTGGCAGCATTCTGGTAGGACAGGCAGGCAGCAGGAGAGGGACTCTTCTTGTTCTTGGACAGCACTGTCTCAGGGGGAAGAAAGTGGCTTACAGTCTAAGTTCATTTCTGTTTTGGTTTATGAAGCACTGCTTTTCAAAACTTCTGGGTTTTACCATACTTCCAGCCCTTAGCTGAACAGATGTCACAGAGGAAAAGACAAACAGGAGGAAAAGAAATATGTGAACATTTCGAAACCTTTGTTACGGCACATTGGCCAGTACTGAGTAGAAAATAATCCTGCTGTCATCAGTGCATTTGATGTTAGGGTTACACCTCTGTTCAGCTCTGCATTTTTTGTTGTTGCTGTTCTGATTTAGCAATCTTCCTTTTCTTCAGAAAGAGCCTTTTGATTCAATGTCTGTTTTGTTCAGTTGTGGTCAGATGAATGATATTTCCTACTTAGTAAATGCCCCATGCTTACTGTATTTTGTTCACATGAGCAGATTTGCTTAGATCAATGTGAATATTGCATGGTGAGGTTAGCAAAGAGTTAATATTTTTTACCAAGCTGCATAATACTTCTGGATACATTTCTCTATTGATCCCCCAATCCTCTTATGTCTGCCTAAATAAGTTCTTTATGATGGAAAATAACTTTGCAATTTATAATGCTGTGAGATCACTTTCCCCTCAAAAGATCATCTTTATATAGTCCTTCTTGCTTTCAGACTCGCTGCTCCTGCTTCAGTTTCCTCTCTGGTAGTAATGGTTTAAGGATAAATAATAGGCAAAGTTTGCAGGAAATTGTGTTTTTTACAAACTCCACTTCTATGTGATGAAAACACGAACAGAATTCTGGCAAATGGGAGTCAAAGCATCTTAAAGAGATGCATAAGTCAACAGGTCCTTCCCCCAGTTATCTGTAATAACAGGGCTTTGGGATTTTTTTCTGATCTCCTTCATAAGATTTTCTGTGTTTGCTTCTCATGTATTTCACTTCACTGGGCCCCATGTTTCTTGACTGCTCGATGAGAAATATCCTGGCCAAGGCATAAAGAGCATGGAGAGGGTATGAGTACATCTCAGTGACTCCACTCTACAAACAGTTTCCAAAGTTATAAAATAATTCATCAACTGGACAACTAAAAATACCATATCTGAGTGGTTCCTTAAAGAGCCTTTTATTAATGTGAGGCAGATTTTCCCACTATGGAGGAATACATGCTTGGAAACAAGTGAAAAGAAGACATCCTACATCCCAGTAATTTATTTCAGACAAAGGTTGCCTTCCTAATGTCTTCAGGGAAACAATCAGTTTCACATACTCTAATTTGTGTCATGACCCACAGGCCTTGGTATAGCAATGTATTAAGAGGTTCAGAAAGCTGTGCTGAACTCAGTCATTATTTCAATTTAAATCCTACCTGAATAAATGGATTACCAGCTGCTGCTTAGACAAAAATATTTCAATTAAGACAGGAGAGTAACTGGTACATTCCATGGATAAACATATTTCCCACGTAATAATGCTGGAAAATTGTTAACTTCGTGTTACAAAAAGGAAGGGGGCTGAACAGCACGAGCTGATGTGCAGATACGAGTCACTGTGAGTTTATATTGCTGTTGCAAGTGGTTTCGTGTGTTCAGAAATAACTGCTGTGCAGGCCAGGCTGGGTGCCAGAGTCATCTTCTCTGCTGGTATGGTGCTGAGGTTGCCAGCACTTACCCTAGAACTGATGTAGCTGTTGGCATAAGCCGAGACTCACAGTGTTCACTTCGGTGTCTGAAATATACTGCAGTGTATAGGAGACTTCTTTACCAAAGGAGCAGCAGAGATACAAATCTTGGTGTCTGTGATGAGAAGTAGCAGCTGGGTGTTTGCTGGAGGCCAGACAGGGGAGTGGGAGAGCAGAGCACAAACAAGATTTTTGTGTTGGTGTCCAGCCACTTCCCAGGTACCCTGACCAGAGCCTTATCCCACAGCATTTTGTTGGGGCGAGCCCAGAGGAGGGCCACAAAGTTGGTGAAGGGACTACAGCACTTCCTGTATGAAGACAGGCTGAGAAATTTGGGACTGTTCAGCCTGGAGAAGAGAAGGCTATGTGGAGACCTCACAATAACCTTCCAGTATCTGGAGAGGGACTCTTCATCAGGAACTGTAGTGACAGGACAAGGAGCAATGGGTAGAAATTGAAAGAGGGAAATTTAGGGTAGATATACAGAAGAAATATATAGATAATGAAGCACTGGAACAGATTGTCCACAGGGGCTGTGGATCCCACCCCTGGAAGTGTTCAAGGCTAGGTTGGATGGGACTCTGAGCAGCTAGGTCTGGCAGGAGGTGTCCCTGCCTAGCAGGGAGGGATTGGAATTGGATGGTCTTTAATGTCCCTTGCAACCCAAACCATTCTATGATTCTATGATTTTCTTCGCAAACAGAATTCAGGTTTCTGTGTACAAATGGGTTCAGAGAAAAAGGCTTAAAAAGGAAGAGAAAAAAGTCCTGTATCTGAAAAGATTTAAAATCTTGTCTGTGTAATTGGAAGTAAAACACTGTGACAGTTACTCTCCAATCATATTAATCAAGACTCTTAAACAACAGAACCATTCAGATGATCAGCTGAGAAGTGGAGTTAGGATGTCAGCTCAAGTAGACTCACTCTACTGACACTAAACATAACTTTGGAGATGAGACTTTGCCTCTGGCTGTATGATAAAGGAACTAAAACTCCCTCTTTCAGATCAAGTTCTCAGGATATGTGATACCATGAGATGTGCTGCTCATCCCAGGAATTTGCACCTTACACAGCAGAACAGAAAAAACAATATAGGCACTGCACGAAGAAATGAGATACAGCTCATTCATAAAAAGTGCCATGGCATATGTCATCAGTTGTCAGTAGGCAGCACAGCATATATCAAAACTACTTTGAAAAATACTGCATTGTTTGAGGTTTTTCTTTCTAGCTAAAAGGTACTTTCAGCCCTTCTACACTCAGGAGCAGAAGCTAGTATTTTTTAGAGCATCTTTGTTTTCATACTCTCCTAGGATGTGTCTTACCTTATTACCGCCTCTTTTCATTTAATAGCCTCTGTTTGGAATTAAGGATACTCAAATGTAAAATATTGATTCTTAGAGAATCTACTAAAACTGAAGTTTACCTTTTATGAGGCAAAGCAGCCTACATGAGTTCTGTTGATGCATTGCCTTGGCTTGCTAGAGAGTTTTGTTTGTATATATCCCAGAGCATGGCAATTTCTTGGACAGTGGGGATTTCTGTCTTTGTTTCTTGCTCCAAACATATGGTCAGTGCTAGAGAAGAAGGCCAAAATTTGCCCTAATTGGGTCAGATTCTGGCTTCTGAGAGCACCTTAGTGTTCAGCTCATTTGAAAAAAAACAGCACAGAAACAGTGAGTATAAAAGATATAATCTCTGTCAAAGTAGCTTTAGGGCTGAGCATCCTGTCAGGACTCTTGCTTAAGGCTATGGAGGACATGTATTAAAGACTGCAAGGAAAGCTGCAATTCTTTCAGATAAATCAGCTGGTCTGAGTACCATTATTATTAATACTTTAGAGGGAAAAAGCTGATTTGGAAACAACCTTTTTTAAGCAATGTGTCATTTTTACATCATTTTGGAAAGAGCTCTGGCATCCAGATTCATATATCTAGTTGAAGAGGTGGAGACCTCAACATACTAAATAACTCACTGACTGAGACACTCTATTCTAGTAAACACACCAGGGAGATGCCTCTGGCACCAGGACAGACTGGGATGGCACAGCACTGAACTCAGTCTCTAGGCTGGGTGGCCACAAGCAAACAACCTGCTGGAAATGTCTCTGGACTCTGCAAACTCCCAGACTCTGCCCAGGAGCCCTCTGGAGGAAGGAGGGCTGTTTAGGGCCAAAACCGTGCCAGGGACACTGTGGTGTTGTAGCAGAGCAGGGAACAGCTCCAGCTCTCAGGAGCACGTCCTTGCCCAGTGCCACTTACTAATATAGACATACTCTTATCAGGGAGATGGGACCAAATAAAGAAGCAGCCATGGTTTGCTTGCTGTCACTCTCCCTTGTGTTGCAAGACGTGGTTATGAACCCTGTTGAAGGCTGTAATAGGTTATTGAATAACTCTGGGCAACCTGCCCCCCTAACAGCTCCCGAGTTAAGTTGGAACAAATCTGCCCTGGGAAAAGCCAGAGCCCAGCTTGACTGCTTTTCTTCTGCTGGGCAGGATCTTGCTGTCAGCAGGGTTTTTCAAGACACATTATACATTTGCTTTCAAAATCTATGAACATATTTGTGGGGAAATTTTGACATTGGATACAAAAAAGTTTGTCTCTTGGGCCCAGCACGGTACTTGATGTGCTGCAGTAAATCACTGAAGCCCTAATTTCTGGCATTAATTTTATTTTCCAAATTCCTCTCTATCTGGCATTCTGTTTTCTCTGTTTACAAATGAGTATTTTTATTGATACCTTTTATTGGTACCTCAGTGTGCATAACATGGTGGAATTACTGTGGTTTAAGTAACAACACATAGCTCTGTTGTCCCCGAGTTGCCAGACATTACCAATGCATGTGTGCAAATAGCTAAACAATCCAAATGGGAAAAATTTGGTTTTGGAAGGAGACTGAGCTTCCAGGGCTTGTCAGCATCCTTTCCAATAGATCCAAATTGCATCAGGATGTGCTTGTATGTCGATGTGAGAGAAATCACAGTCAGGAGGTGAACTGAAGGACCAGAACTGCACAGCTTTCATTCCTTTTCAGAGGAGTTTTCCTGAGTCATGGCTGTGAAGGAAACATTTGTTCATATGCACGATACCAAGCAGACAATTCATTCCACACAGATTGTTAAAATTAAGTGCCCAAAGTTTGTATCCATTTCTAACGGTAATGTGAAAATCTGTTTTCTGCTTGCCTGAACTGTTGTTTTCAAATACCATAATAATGGGAAAGCTTAAATGTAGTAGAGCTGCCTGTCTTGTTTCCACCTGTTTCACTGATGATCACAGGGATGGAGCACCTCTCATATGAAGAGAGGCTGAGAGAGTTGGTGTTGTTCAGCCTGGAGAAGACTCCAATGGAGACCTTGGAGCAGCCTTCTGGTACCTAAAGGGGACCTGCAAGAGAGCTGGAGAGAGAGAAAGAGACTTTTTATGTAGGCATAGATCAAGGGGGAATGGCCTTAAACTGAAAGAGTGTAGGTTTAGATTAGGTATTAGGAAGAAATTCTTTACTATAAGGGTGGTGAGATACTGGAACAGGTTTCCCAGAGAAGTTGTGGATGCCCCATCCCTGGCAGTGTTCATGTCCAGGTTGGAAGGGGCTGTGAGCAACCTGGTCTAGTGGAAGGTGTCCTTGCCCATGGCCTGGGGGGTTTGAACTGTGTGATCTTTAAGGCCCTTTCCAACACAAACCATTCTGTAGTTCTGTAGTTCTATAGTTCTATGTTACCCACAATCTCCAAAGTCTTAAGGAAAAAAAATTCACTGCTGTGTAGGCCAGCTAAAACTGCTGAGCACTGTGCAGTTTAATCATAACAATAAACATAGTGACATTTTTAGGGAGGTAGATTTATTTCTTTTCTTAGAATTAAATTCTGTGCTGAGTAAGCAGGCTACTTCTGTATTTTCCTTGGCATAAATCAAAAATTTGATTTGACATATATATGAGATTCGTGCTTTGGGGTAAAGTCTCTAGTTTAATTCGCAAATATTTTCATTTTCCTTGGGCACAAGAAGCCTTCTGCTCATCCTCCTTCAGTCTGGTAATGTGAGAGCTGTGGTTTCCGGTTCAATGTTCATAGTTTCATGCCCCTATAGTTAACACTCCCATAGTGTGATCAAATGAATTCTTGGATAATGGTGATTCTGCATGTTATTTGCCATCATTGGGTTTTTAAAGTTTTAGGCAAAGCAGAACTGTTGTATCCAGCTCAGGACTTGTTCCACAGCCTAATATGGATATAGAATGTCTCTGGCCTCAGCCTCTCTGAGCATGTTCAGAGCCTGCCAGGATCTCACTTTGGACTGTTTGCATGATGAATTCATCCTAAGCAGTAAACAAAATGTCGTTAATGCTCTAAATAGACTGCCCTGTTTCTTGGGTTCTCTGTGGTTCAGCTGTTATTTAACTTAAACAACACAATTTTTTTTCAAATCAGAAAATTAGTGTTTCAGCTTTTTGTTGCATCTGTGCAGGGACATATAACAGAACTGTGGCACTGTGAAGCATCTGTTTTGCTTAAAAACTAAACTTTGAAGATCATTTTAGCTCTTCTTCAATGTTGCTATTATCCTAGCAATTACAAATTCCCTGCTTTTAAAATTTACCCTGAGAATGATGTTGTAAATGTGGTTTTACCATGCTAGAAAGAACTGAGCAGTTCTTGGGTAGGACATCAGTAGTCCCGGGCAAGCAGCTCCAAGGGGCCCTGTTGGAGCAGGGGGTGGGAGCAGATGAACTCCAGAGATCCCTCCCAACCCCAGCCACTCTGCAGGTCTGTGGCACAGTTCACTTGCTGCCTCCATGAGGTTGCTCCTGTTCCTGTGAGAGCAGCCACCTGAGTGTGGATGTTAACCACCTACTTAATTTTTCCATTGTTTATAGTTGTAGAGAAAGTAGATTAAAACTCAAAATCTCTCAAAATCTGTCATTGTCTTCGTAGGAAACCTTGGATCTGCATTCTCTGACCATGGTGTGTGGCCATATGGGTCAGCTGGTAGTGGGAGATCTGGACATTGTACAACAGCCTATCTCAGTGGTTTTAAAAAGTAATAGTATCTGTAGGAAAGGTCCTGTGGGTCCTAGGATGTAAACCAGTGCATTCCAATGTCTATAAAAATTATAGTCCAAAAAGGAAAAAAAAAGGCATTCCCTCTGGAATGTTATTTCTGGCCCTTGTTTGTTTGTGTTAAATGGAAGGTCTAGAGGGAAGAGACTTGTTTATCCATTTTATCCAATGCCCTTGAATGGAAGGGATTCTCTTACTAGGTTTTGTCTCTGATAACTACAGCTGGTAATCAGCTCACCAGGTCTCCTCACTTGTCTTCCAGTGTATTGAACCTGAGAGTCATCAAAGAATTACACAAGCTGCTTTTGGTTTTTTTGGGGGGGTCTGAATTACCTTCAGGAAATTGCTGGACTGTGCCAAATAGTAGGAAACTCTTCCATAATTTCATGTGGCTGATCTCTGACCACTGTTAATCATGTGCTTTAAGTGTTGTAGTCGCTTTCCTTGTCACAGAATTAGTGACCACCAAGCCCTGTTGGTGTCCTGAGCGTTTCATTTGTAACAGCTTTGAAGTCATTACCCAATTTACTTAATTGCTAGTAAGGCCAAATGCAAGGAGGAGATACACCCAACTACTATACCACTACTCAGAGAATGAGAGTTTAGACTGGAAAAATCTATGTATATTGTTATGATTGAGATGGAAATTGTGTTTCTGCTGCTGTCTCCGCCAGATTTATCCAAGTTACTGTTTAGCTGATGGGTAATGGGGGGGGTGGGGGTGGGGTTGTGTGAAACTCCATCTTCTTTAGAGAAGAGTTAATCTACTCTTGAAAACTAAATTATTTAGCACTGTATTCAGTTTTCAGGTTAAACTTAATGGATCTTTGGCAGATCTAATTAAATCTTATACTATTTGTCCCGTCATTTCATTCTTTCCTGGTGTACCTCTAGCCCCAGACTAGACACCACTGAACACACACCATTGCTAGCAGGTAAATACTTTGGAGAGGGACCTAGTTTGCTGTGAAGACTGTAAGACACTCCTGAAAACTAGAAGAAAAAAAAAAGTAAGAAAAAGTATTAAAATGTGTTTGTCTGTGTAGTACTTTAAAATAGCAAAGTAGTTCTTGATTTTATCCAACCATTTCTGAAGTCTTCTGTAGCACTAGGGGTACCCATAGTGTTGTAGGTATTTTTCTTTTGTTCTCACCAATTGTCTTGTAAACACATGGGTATGTGCTTTATTCTGGTTGGGTAATTCACTCTGCTAGTACAGAAGTGCTCAAATGCCCTTCCTAAATGTCATGTTTTGTCCTCAGTTTCCTTGAATTAGAAGATATTTATTTGGTACCCTCATTCACTAACCAGTTGGAAGTGAAAATAAATTATTTTCTCATTTTTAACATGAACTTTAAGAGTTTTTTTGGATTTGGGTCTGTAGCACAGCCTTGTATATGCTTGAATGGTGTTACAGGTGAAATGGACCAAGTCAGGTGAATATTCAGTGTGCAAAGCTAAATTTACGAGTCACTTAAGTAATATGACATCTTTGAAAAACACAGATAAGGTGTTTTTGTAATCCAGCCTTTTCTCTTGACAGCATACTTTTAAAGCACAAAATAAATAGGCGATTAAGGAAAATCGTTTCTGACCGATGTTCAGCCTTGGAAAGCTTCTTACTCCCCTGCCTATGAATCAGGAGGGTACCAGGGTTTATCTGCTTGGAGCACACACACACCCCTCCGCCTCCTCATAAATCTGCTGCTCGGTAGGTCGAGCTGGGCCCATCCCCGTGGGGCTGTGGCACTGGCAGGGCTGCCTGCTGGCCTGGCTCTTCCTCTGTTGTGCTCTGGGGTTGGTGTGCCACAGCTCTTACCTTGCCTTGGGCCCCTCCTCCCTCGCACCGTGCGCCGAGGAGATCTCCTAGCTGCGATTTCAGAGCGCTTTGTCCCGGCTGGCTGCTGCTCTCTTGGCAGCAGTAAGGCAGGGCAGACCCACAGCTGGCTCCAGCTCCCCTCACTGCCCCGGGCAGGCAGGCAGGCAGATGCTCCTTGAATCCATGCAGGCAACTGGAAGACTCCCCTGCAGTATTTCAGCACAAAGAATCCATGCTCAGCTGCACTGGCATGCTGGAAAAGGCTTTATACCACCATTTTGCATACAGTAAGATTTTACTGGTGGGGAGAGACATACCTGGTGTAGGCTGAGGGGCTGGTGCTGCACAGGGCAGTGTCCAGCTCCGGGCACTAAAGTGCCCCTGCCTTTTTGGATGAGGGATGTGGTGGATCACTTGCCAATTCCCCGGGTGCATGTGGAGAGCAGGGTGGGCATGGTGTGGAGGGAGGGGAGCCTTGCCTGTGTTAGATGCTGGAGCACTGGCAAAGGGTGTGCCTGAGATGGGGAACTGGATGTACTTTCTGTGTGCACTAATATAACAAGCACAGCGGGAGTTATTTGCTGAGTTCAGAGGGGCCGTATTTTCCATAGGTGGCCAATACCCACACCAGTCGTTTTTTGAACTTTCTGTACAAATTGCCGAGGACTGACAGAAAATAAATTGAAGCAAAGGATGAGTTGTAGCACAAACCGGTGGAACACTGTTTCAAGTAACTGTTTGAAGGCTTGTTTTAGCATCTTGAAAGGAAGTAGGAATTCACGTGTTTTATTTTTAGCTTGCAAGGGAAGAGTTATTTAATGTTCCTTTATATCTCATCTCTGAAAATGTTCTCACTGAGGCAGGATCTGAAGTCCTGGAGCTGGTTAACCCAAGACTTGCCTGCCTGTGAAAATTTATTTTTACAAAGGGGAATTACTGAAATTGTTTTTCCCCTATAAAATTTTAAGTAGAACTGAGTCCAAACTCCAAAATGAGTAGAGTGTTAAAATACTTTCTGCTGCTGGCAGTGATTTGTGATTCACAGTATATAGTCGGGTGTGTTTTGCTTTCAGGACCTCATAAGCATTTTCAGATTTTTATTGCAGAGTTGCTTTTGTTGCCATTTGCTTTGATTTTGGCTCCCATTAGATTATGGCAGTTCTAATTTTTCTAAAGGAATATTTTTATCTGAGATTTTAATAGTATTGCTGTGACTGGGCCTTAAATCTCTAAGCAGAGATGGGATGAGCTACTCACAGCTAGTGCTGAAAAAAACCTCTCGTGCGTTTCCCTCTCCCCTCCTCCCAGGTCTCTGAACATCAGTACCATGGCTCATGCTTTAGGTTCCTGAAAATCAATGAAATATTTATGATACTTGGTTTTCCAGCAGCTGGGTAATGAATGGGCTTGCAAGAAGTTGCTGGTCAATACTCGCCCCTCTTGTCCAGTACTCTTGGGTCAACAAACATGCATCTTAACCTCCTTGTAAGACTGCTTTTATTTTCCTTGCTTTTCTTTCCTGTGAGGCAGCAGAACAGTGTCAGCAGCAATGAAATGAGAGCTATCATTTCCTCGAATGGGTAAGACAATCTGCAAAGCATGTATTAAAAATAAAACAGGAAGTCAGTGATTATCAATTTTTAGCAAACACGTTTCTGCTGATCTTCAGACTGATGCCTGACGGTAACAAAAGGAGAAGCTCTGCATCTGGGCAATGCAATTTGTAGTCATTTGTAGTATCTTTTCCCCTCATTAAGGCGTGGATGGTTTTTATTTTAAGGCCTAGAACCTGTAAGAATAATAACAGAGGCCCAGCGTTGTTGCTTGTAAACAGCGTGTGTTGAACAGCATGGCTGGGATAAATAGGTATCGGATTAAAAAAAAAGGGAAAGTCCTTTTTTTTGTGCATTTACAGTTTTCTGAAGTAAAAGGCAGCATATGGCACCCCTAGGAAGGAAGAAGTCCCTCCTTTCAGAGACTCTCCCCCAGCTCAAGGAGTTAGTGATTGCTTCCCACCCTCATAAAGGAGTATTACTGGCATCCCTGTGCGAGCGGCGTGCGTGTGGGTGACGGGAAATCAGGCTTCCTCCAGACCTGGCCACCTGCTTGCAACGGCAGTGGGAGGGGAATCCACCTGCCAGCAGCCATGAGCCTTGATTGATGTCTGTTCTCACTGCCAGAGAGGAGCCAGTGCTCTGCTGCACGGGCAGCTTCTCCTCATTGCATCTCTTTTCCCCTTGAGAAGAGTCAAGAGCGCTCATTTGGACCCCGCTGCAGAGGAGAGGGAACAACCTGCACACCTGCCAGGAAAGGGAATCCTACACAACTGCTCCCGCTCAGAAAGGACTGGGAGCTGGGCCAAACATTTCATGTGTGGGTGATTAAAATTAGACTCCTGCATCCATATGTACATTCTCATTTTGAAAACACTGCCTGACTTACTTTTCTCTCCTGCCTTTTATGTATTCCCCTAATGGGAGAATGCTTCCACCTTTCCTGTGGCTTTGACAGTGGCCCTTGCACTCACTGGGAGTACATTTATCTTTTCTGTCTGTAATCATACCTGATCACAGGCACAGGAACGCAGCTCTGTCTTTCCATTTTCCAGTAATACTCCCTTGACAAGTATCTTCTTGAAAGGGAAAAAAAAGTGATAATCTCTCCTTTGGAAAAACAGCCAAGTTTTGCAGCGGACTTGGCTTTTTGCCTGTCTTCCCGTGCTGCTTCAGCCTGAGCAAACGGAGGCCTGCTGCAACCCACACCGGCTGATCCAGAGAAGTCCAGGTCTTGCTGGAAAGGCATCCTGAAGAGGAAGGAGAGAAGGCAGGCAGAGTGGCACAGCATTCAGCTGTGATGTGCTTGTCTGCAGCCTGTTCTGTTCTCAAGCACCCAAACCGCCGAAGGATGAAGAAGCAATGGGGCAGTGAGTGCATGGCCGCACAACCTCCAAGTGTGAAGGGTGGAGGCGTGCACATACTAAAGATGTTGGTGCAGGAGGACTTTGTGCAAAACTCCAGCTTTCAGTGTCAGATGCATAAGATCACAGAGATGCTTATCATCATTAGACAGTGATTTGTTCCTGAGAGTTCTGAAGCATCCCAAGACCCGAGTACTTCCAGAAAGAAATCTTTGTGTTTCAAAACGCTTTTGAGTATTTTTTATGTTCTCCTCTTAATGGCTCTTCATAGGAAAATGAGGAGACTTTCTGGAATTAGCAACTGCTAGGAAAACCCTATTAATGCTGCTGTTTTATAAGCAGCCAGAAATCTGTATTCTCTTGCTTTCACACTGTGTACCCCTTGCAATCTAAGGGCTTCCAGTGAGGAGGGAGCAGTGGGGACCCACATTGCCCTGAGGGCTGGTTAGTTGGGTCACGCTTCAGAGATAGAATTCTTCCCTGGGTAAACTCCTCTGAGCAAGGAAGTAGCAGAGCCTCCACTGTGCTGTGTGTGCTTGGCTGGTGTGGACTTGCCCATCACCCTGCTAGTTGCAGGGCTGTCCTGGTCCTGGCCCTTGCATGTGGACATGAGCTCCCATACAGTTCAGCAGCCATCCCTGTACCTTTCCTGGGGAAAAACCTGCTCACACAGAAATGCTGAACTATTTTCCCTGTTGGAGCACATCTTGGATGGTAAATCGAGGTTTGAATCTTCTCCACATGGTCCCAGCTGGGGCTTGGTGAGGGTGCGTGGGATCTCCCTGCGCTGGGTTTCCTTTCCCTTCCTTTCCTCTGGAACAGCTACAAGCTGCTGGGTGCAGGCCAAGGCAGAGGCAGAGGAGGCAGCTGATGCACACCCCATTCTTGCCCTAACATGGAGCGAGGACAAGGCTGCAGGGCACACATAGATACAAAAGCTTTTTTTTTAATATCAAAACTAAGAACAAAGCACCTTGTATAGCAAAGTGAATTTTATAGCTTTTTCCAGCCTGGAAAAAGGCTTTTCAGAGCAGATAGTGCTGACAATGTCTCCTAACAAGTCTGCAGGATTTACTCGAGGTAGTTTATCTCAAGCTGTTTTTTCATTTCTGCAAATTTTAAATTGTCCTCCCAGACCCACAAAATTAAACAAAAGCAGTGACTTTAAAACAAAATATCCCAATAAAAAAGCCCAAGTGAAATGCATACATTTTTACAGAGCAGCTTCCAAAAGCCTGCCCATAATTGTAGTTTTAAGAGGACTTGCAATTTATGCATAGCCTCTAAACATCTCCCTCCATCAGTAAGTTTCCTGGTGCCATGTGGAGTACAGGGGTATGGCACTGCTAACACTAGAGATGCAAGTATTCATTGTGTACAAGCAAGAGGACGAGGTATGTATAAAATACTTACAGAATTACGTGGCAGCTATTACTGTCACAAAATGTTGGCAGCTGAGCACAGGGGAGAAGCCAAAATGTGTTCCCCAGAGAGCAAAAGGGGAGCAGGACTGAGCAGTTAGATACTGGCTCTAGGAACTGAACCATCCCCATGTGTGTAGCCCCTGTGCATGCTGTCTCCTGCCTGGGAAAGCTGTTGCAGCCTGTTCCCCCACAAACAAAGGTGCAAAAACCCTTACATTAATGAGAAGGGAAGATGGAAATTAATCTACAGAGGAAGGAAGTCTTTTGAGAATCACATTTCACTGTTTCAACTGCTTAAGGAAAAGCTTGTTTATAATAGTATCCTGTCAATAGGAGGTGTCTGTGTAGGTGTGTGTATATATGCACAGAATATATGTGTATGAGGAGAAAGAACTTTCACTGTGGTCTGTCAGCCTTAAGCACATGGCTTCTATTTTTCCTTAAACCCTGCAACTTCATTAAAAAAGAAAGAAAAAACACATTAAGAAACTCCCAAGGTAGAGTGCATGTGAGTGTGTGTGTGTGTGTGTGTGAGGGAGTATGAGTAACTTATCTTCACATTTAGCTGCAGCCTTGGTATTGTCAAAGCAGCTGAATCATTGCCTGGGAGCTGCCATCTTTGCCATGGTGATAATTTGTCAGAGTGCCAACACTGCTGCCTACTGTCTCTGAAGAGCTGACCTTGTAACAACATCAACACTCTTTCTTTGGCTTTTGCTGACATACTCTAGGCTCTGGAAACTGTTTTCAAAACAAATATATAATCAAGGGTTGTGCTTGTAAAAGCAATTGTGTTTCTGTCCGTCAGATTATTTTAGGGGGTCTCACCTGCCAAAGGGCAAAGCAAAGGAACAGACAGGGAGGACACAACTTCAGATATAAAGTGAGGGGCTTTCCATATGCAAAAATGATGGGAATCAAAATTAACCATCACAAAATCAGAAGTTAATGGTAAGGTGGCAGCTTATGACTCCTTATGCTGTTCCATTGTAAACTTTTGTTTCTCAAAGCAAGGACAAGGGAGCAGAGCTCTGCAGACAACAGGAAGAACACACAAGGGCTAAAAGCAAGGAAAGCTCTTGATTTAATGCATGTTATATACTGCCTTTCTTCATGCAGGCAGGAAAAAATTACCATCTAAAATACTGATTGAGACTTTGCATCTAGACTTTTGATATGGAGAAATGAGAGGCTGAGCTTAGCAAGTGGGGTGAAAGCATTGTCAGTACCTGAAAATATCAATCTTCTTGGCCCTAGGTTTATGCTACTCTGTACCAGGTGACCTGACAAGTTCAGGCATTCCTGAGTTGTGGGGGACTATCTGAGCACTTTGTACTCCACTGTTCATGTACCATGTGTACCTTGTGTACCAAACTTCACGTGCTCCCTGTGTGTCCTGTGTGTTTGCCAGGGCACAGCTGCAAAGGAAGCAGAACAAGCCAGACACAGAACTCACCCCACGCTTGCTATGTCTCTGATCATGGGGGCCAGTGGTACTGAAGTGCTGTTACTGATTTCTCTTCTTCTTGCTGTCTTTACTAAATTAATCTGGCACTCACTGGTGTCCTAAATGACATTTCATGGAAAGATTTCATGATATCAGAGACTGGGTAGGGGATACATGACAGGCTTTCCTTAAAAAGTGCCATGCAGTGCACAAAACCCAGACATATGATTAGGTAAGAGCAGTTTTAATTTTAGATATGGGATTGGAAAAAGCAGTTAGATTAAACGTAGTACTCTGTAGCTTAAGACCAGAATGAAAGATGTAGCTAACCAAAGTTTGGAGGCAACATCTATGAGACACCCCAGTTTTCACTCCCCCTCAGAGATCTATTTTCAGGTGTTGCCAGAAAGGAGGACACTATAATTTATATCAACATGTTTCCCTTGAAACCTTCTGAAAGTGCAAACTTTTGGACTTGTTGAAGTCATGTAAATATTTTATATAGCCAAACTTTGACTTCTGCATGTAGAAATAAAAGTTACTCTTGATTTTGCATAACAGAGGATAAAAATTGTATTGTTTGTCCACTTTCTGACTTACTTACTTGAAAAACCTCCAGTGTAAAGCACTCTGAATTCACCTTCTTCTGACGCTTAGAGGAGCTTTGAGATTTGTGGGATTTGGCTCACATACGTCAATGTATTGCTCTGTCTGTGTGTGTGTGTATGTGTGTGTGTATATATTTATATTTAGTATGTTTATATATTTATATTTATATACATACATATACATATATATATCTCTATGGCCAGCTAAACTGCAGAAAATTGTATTTGAGAGAAACAGCAAGCAAATTATATTTAACTTTGCCTTGTTTCCCTGCTTGCTTTTTTTTGCAGTTTACTGCTGGATTTTAACCTACAAGTTTCTGTTTTCTTTTCACATTTCTTCCTGTGTAGCACTTGAATCAGTAGGCCAAAGAAACAAACTAACAATCCAGAAAAGACTGAAAGCAGGATTTTCAGTAATATGGAAATAACTTGCCATGAGAGTTATTTTCAAACCTGTTGGGCCTTTTTTAGGCAGAGGGCTCGTCTGTTACTCTTGGACAGTGGAATGATACAGCATTGGAATGATACAGCATCTCAAATTGCAAAGGGTGCTGTAAGTTGCTGGGCCTGTTGTGTCTAAATGGGATGTGCAAGTTTAGCTTTGAAAGGAGCATTTGTGCCTGGAAAGAAAAAGAGGTTTTGTTGCCTTAACCAAAGGCATAACTGGGAATGGAAATGTGAATGGTCTCCAAGCTATGGTGGACAGCCAGTGACTGAATCTTTTTAAACATGGCCACCCGTACACATTCAGGTTTGGGAAGGCTTAGAAGCTTGTTAGGTGGGCCACGTCTAAATGTTTGCCTGAACCAGGCTTATAACAGAAATTTGGTGCAAATTAGCCTCCTGAGATACTCCTGAAAGCTCAGCTGTCTGTGCAATGGAAACATGAATTTTTTCTGATAGTAAGAAAATTCAGCTGTTCAGTGCCTGAAATTAGCCCACAAGACACATGGGTTATAATTCATTCAACTTTATATTAAAAGCAGACACTAGGTTTTGGTGCACTATTTTCAAGCTAAATGTCAATCCCCTGTGTACAGCAGAAGCCTGCTTCTTATGGATTTAGCTGCTTCTGGATTGATGGCAAGAAGGACTTTCAGAATGATTTTCCAAGGGACTGTGGGCTCTTACTGGCAGTGCATGATTGTAGGTAATGGATTTATTAGCTTATGCAATTTTTTTTCCTTCTTATGTGAGTGGGATCACACAGCAGAGACCCACCCAGCATGCAGCCCTTAATAATAGGTAAGGAAGATTTTTCTATCAAAGGACAAATGAGAAATTGCTCCTTGTGAGAAAGCTAATTTGGGACTATCTGAGGCAGACCTGCTAGGATTTCTACCAAACAGTGCCTAAAAAATGCAAATTGCTTTTAAAAAATGAATATTTCTTGAGTGTTTACTTCTGAAACCAAGGGAGCCATGCATTAGCTGCTCAGTGAGCAGAGTATCAAACTGGACCATAGAAGGAGAAGAGGAAAATACCATGGCAAAAAAGGCCTGTAGGCTGAGCCAGATTTTTTCCTGGTTCTGTGCATAAAAAGGTCTTGTTACAGCCATATCCTTTAAGCCCTGTGGAGTCAAGATGCATTGCCAAGAAAGGCTTTTGCATCTCTGATCGCATGCTGCCTCCTCCACCAGCCTGTATTTTTCTAAAAATAATCCTGATTTCATACCTTAGCTGATGGACCTTCTAGCAGCCACAATAGACTCAGCCTCCCTGGAAAACACTCAGTAATATGTAAAAGCATTGGATCCACTCTTTGAGGGAAGTTGTACAGAGCTTTTGAAGAGGCATCCTTTGTATTTTGAGCTGTGCTAAAATGAAGTAAGCTTATCCCAAGACCTTTCTGCTTCCTTGGAACAAACAAGTTGCTACTGCTGAATACCAGGTATCTTGTTCTGCAGAAGAACAAGAATTCCTTTTTTTTTCATTAAAACAAACACAACAAAGCCACTTGGCAGGGGGCAAGGAAAGGATTTGTTTTCCTATCCGTGGGGAAATTTGTCAGGCAGCACAGCCTGAAATGTCTGCTTGGAGTGTGTGACAGTCACTACCAGCCAAGGGAGTGTCCCGAGACAGGTGTCGTGTTCTCCTTGTGATAAGCAGGGAGCAAAGCCGCCCTGCACTCGGCAGCACAGCTTTTGTGGGCTCTGTGGTGCTGCACTGTCAGTGGCAGAGCCCTTCTCCCACACACACTGCTCAGCCCCCTTCGTGCCACCATCCTCACAGCTGTGTCAGCTCCTTTATCCGTTTGGCTCCTGGGAAGCTTCTATGCCAGATCTGCTGCTGGAGCAGCAGTAATGTACAGCTGTGCATATGGTGGATGTAGGAGCTTGCAGGCAGCCCTGAGGTGTCATACATGTATTCATCAGGGTGTCAGAGGTAGGGAAAATATGCTGATGGTCATTCAAAATATTTTCCCAGCACAGAAATGGCTATGGCTTGGTGACTCTTTGGGCCAGAGCTGAGGTCTCCACATTTAACAACATTAGAATATGATGACATGGTGGTGTGAATGTCCCCAGCCTTCATTCCCTGGGCTGGGTTTGACTATTCTAAGTGGTGCTTTTCCTCTCCACTTTTTCTCCACAGCAAAATAAAAAGAAGCTGAAGGAGTTTGATACGTTCCTTGTAGTCATGCTGCACCCAGGACTGCCTAGGCCTGACTGAGCAAAGCTGGACCTTAAAATTCACTGTGGATGTATCTGTATCCATAAGGTTTCCCAGGCTGTAGCCAGATGGCAACAGAGCAAACCATGCAAACATTGGTATAGTAGGGAGCATTTCTGTGGTGGATTGATCCTGGGTTGACTCCAAATGCCCACCAAAGTTTCTCTATCACTTCCCTCCTCAGCTGGGCAGGGAAAAGTAAATACTATGGAAGGCTTGTGGGTCAATATATGGACAGAGGAAGATCACTCAGCAGTTACTGTCACAGCACACAGACTCGGCTTGGGGAAGTTAGTTACATTCATTATCCAGCCAAATCAAAGGAGGATAATGAGAAATTATCTCTTCCCCTTTTTCTTTTTTCCCAGGCTTAATTTCACTTCCAGTTTTTCTGTACTTTGTCCCTGCCAGTAGCACAAGGGGGATGGGGAATGGCAGCTGCAGTCAGTTCATCACACATTGTCTCTGCTGACTCTTCCTCCTCAGGGGGAGGACTTCTCATACTCTTTCTCTGCTCCAGTGTGGAATCCTTCCCATGGGAGACAGTTCTTCATGAAGTGCTCCACCATGGGTCTCCCAATGAGTTCACAAGTCCTACCAGCAATCTGGCTCCTGTGTGGGCTCCTTTTTCCATGAGGCCTAAAGTCCTGCCAGGAGCCTGCTCCAGCATGGGCTTTCCATAGCCTCCTTTGAGCATCCACCTGCTTCTGGTGTTGGGTCCTCCACAGACTGTAGGTGGGTGGGTAGGTGGGTATCTGATCCATCATAGACTTAGTGGTCTTCAGGGGAATCTCCAGGTGCTGGAGCACCTCCTCCCACTCTTTATTCACTGATCTGGGAGTCTGCAGAGTTGTTTTTCTCACGTATTCTCATTCCTTTCTCCCTCTGCAATCATTTTTTTGTGCTACTACCATTGCTGGTCAGTTCAGACTTGGCCAGCAGCAGTCTGTCTTGGAGTTGCATAGCATAGACTCCTTTGGACATGGGGGAGAAGCTTCTAGCAGCTTCTCCCAGAAGCCAGCCCTGTAGCCTACCCTCTGCCAAAACCTGTCACACAAACACAATACACAGCATCATGGAGAGTTGTCCTCTGCCATTTCAAGGGATCAAGAAACAATTAACAGAAGAGCCTCAAATAGTTTCTGTCACCCAGGAACATGTACTGGATCAAGAGTAATATTTAAAAAGCTGTAGTGCATCAAAAAAGGCCATCAATGGCATCCCTGTGCAGACGTTGGCCAGCTTATCCCTGATTGTTGTTTGACAGTACAGCACATCAGGCTTTTGGCTCCTAGATACAGCATCAGGGTGTCTAACACCTAGCACTGGGAGAGGAGATGACAAAACACTGATCCCTGGTTTGCAGGCTCAGAGTCACTCAGAAAGCAGGGTGACCTCCTGTGCACAGTGTCAAGCCAACATAAGCTGTGCCTTGTGTGCTGAGGCAGGTTTGACACCAATGTGCTCGTGTGGCAGTCTCAGATGCAGGTCAGGTTTGTGCTGCTAGAGTGACCTGTCAGTCACAGGCTGCTTCAGTGGCCATGGCATCCCAGCATCAGCTCGAGTGTGGAGCGAGCGAGTTGAGCGCTTTGTGTACACACAGCAGGAGGATGAAGTGGGCTTTTTTTTTTCACATAAAGTGAAATGCTTTCCCTTCATCTTGTCCTGGGTCTTATCATCGGCACAAAAATGTGTGAACTTAATTTAAACATTTTTTTGTTTGATGTAAGAATCCTGATCTTCAGTATTACGCCTAATTCAGTGTGTCTCAGTGTTGTCCTGATGCTACACAATTTTACAGTGTATCAACAGTTCATTTCTCACTCACCATCCCACATTATAAGGGGTTTCCTCTAAAATGTTAATTGCCCAGTCTCATAAGCATAGACATTTTTACTCTGGCTTCACCTTTAGAAAACACTCTGAGAGTCAGCAGCTATTTGGCTCAGTTGTGCTGGACTAGAAACATCCACAGCAAAATTGGTACCATCACCATGTTTTTACTGCTGTGAATAAGGTGCTGGGTCCACTTGTCCCTGGGTGTGCATTGGCACAGTAAGTCCTGCAGCCAAGTGCCCTTTGAGATTTGGAGAGGAATCACAGTTTTGCTTACACTCTGTGGCCAGAGTTCAGTGTAATTTTAAGGCCTTAGTGGAAATAGCAAGAGCATAATAATATGTGAACTGTATTTCAAACTCTGGGGGTTGGGGCAAGGGGAAACCTGGTCTGTAAAAACACTGGCAAGTACTATTTTGCCCTACATTTGAAGTACTGATGTGTTCAGTAGTTAGTGAAACATACAGCATTCACAAACAAATAAAACTATTGAGAGTAAACAAAGATTTTCCCAAGGGCATTTGCAGCTGCTCAGTTTAGAAATTTAATCTGAAGGTCTCTGCTCGGTGAAATGGGCTTTCGATTTGTGTCTTACCATTTCATTTTTGAGGTGATTGGGTTGGAAATTGTGGTAAGATACTGGAAATTGCTGCATAATCCTGTACCATTTGGAGGTCCTCTACAACAAGAGGTCTACAAAAGCCTGTGCTTAGAAGGGCTGTACAACAATGCCAGAGCTGTATTTATTACTTTAGCAAATAAATTTGTCAAGCTGTCAAATTAAACAAGAAAGAGGTTTCTCAAAGACACACACATTGTATTTCGTCTTAGCACATACCTGGGTGAATTCCTTGGGGAATCCTTCCCTTCCTCAGAAGATGGTGCCTTTCATGTCACTTGTGTTAGGCAGAAGGATGAAAACTGGTGCAGTTGCTTTAGTGAGACAGTGGGATGTTTAGACTTTTGGCTCACTTGATTTATCGCTCAATTATTAGACTGTGCCCTGACACTGATATGTGAAAGACAGAGAGAGCTATACATTTCTGTCTGATTTCTATTAACAGCCTCCTGAATAACAGCCTGTGTTAACAGCTGCTTTATCCTTTTCATGTTGAGGGAAGAAATGTCTGAAAGCTTTTATACTGTCCAAGTGAGTTAGGGAGAGAAAGAAGGAGCCCTCATCTCTAGCTCAACCTTTATGTGCAATCCCATTTATTTGTTCATGAAATGCAGTGAAATCCAAGGCATGTTGCAATGCTCGTTGCTATTTCCTTATCTCCTTCTTTATGCAGCAGTTTAGAGAGAGGCTAACAGGTGTGTAACTGATGAACTATTAAGGGCTGAGTGTTCAGGACATGTGGTTATCATGTGAGTGATGAGTGAAAATCAACTGTTCAATCAGTTTCCCTCATGCTCTTCACAGCTAATCTTTATGTTTGTCCTGGTGGAGGGAGCAATGCCTGGTTAAGAAGGAATGGTATTTTCCTCTATGCAGCTACGCTGCAAGGAGACTGTGTGTTATGTGAGATAATTTAAATCTCCTTCTGTGTGTTTGCATGGAGTGAGAAATGTGAATTACTCAGGCTGCTTGGAGTTGACACTGCTGATGTTACAAGACATGAGGAGCATAGGAACTGAAAATTCTGAGAAAATCTACATTAAGACCTGAACTGACTCCAGGCTGGGTTTACGGAACAGCTCCAGAAACTACTGATAAGTTCATTTGAGCATGAATTAATAATAGTTAATAATAGTTATGATTCACAGGCAACAGATGTGTGCTTTGCAAGAAAGTTTCCTTTACAGCTGCTTACACATTCTCCTCTCTATTTTCACTGTCATTGGCCTCTGCTGTGTCCCTTCTCTCCTGCTCTGATCCTGTCTATCATCATGTCTTTCTTTACTCAGCCCACTTCTTCCCTTCTCCTCCCCAATGTCTTCTGGTGTCCCAGGCCACTCTCCTGCCCAGGAACTCCTTTTTCTCCTGACTGTCTCTGTCTGGTCTGGCTTGCTTGCTCTCCTCTCTGCTGTAACAAACATTGACCCGAGGCTCAAAGGAACAAGGTAGTCCTTGTCTTCATATCAGGCTGGTGCTGAGCTTGTTGGGTTATTGTCCAGACAGTGTTAGCAGGAATGGTCTGTCTTGGATATTTCTAAGCTTCTTGTCTATGTGATCTTATTATCACACCAGGCTCATAAATGTCTGTGTCCCCAGAAAAATGCTGTGAGAGAAGATGTGCTATTAATCCTGTTTTATAGACAGGGGACTGGAATCAGAACAAACAGGGAATTAAGCCAGAATCCTCCTGAATTACAAATTAGGAGCATAATGCAATCTTTATGAATATGTTCTTTGTTTCAATTTGCCTGGACAGATTTTTAAGTATGATTGCAAAAGAATGTGGTTATGTGGGACATGGAGAAGGCTGAGGTACTCAGCTACTTTTTTTTGGTTCTGTTTTTACCAGCAAGTGCTCCCACCGCACCACTCAAATCACAAAAGGTAAAGGCAGGGACTGGGAGAATGGAGAACTACCTGCTGTAGGAGAAAATCAGGTTTTAGACCATCAGAGAAACCCAAAGGTGCAGAAGTCCATGTGACCTGATGAGGTGCATCCATGAGTCCTGAGGGAACTGGCAAATGACATGGCTAAGCCACTGTCCATCATACTTGAGAGGTTGTGACAGCCTGGTGAAGTTCCCACTGACTAGAAAAGGGGAAGCATAACCCCCGTTTTTAAACAGGGAAAACAGAATGGATTTGATGGATGGACCACTCAGTGGATANGAGAACTACCTGCTGTAGGAGAAAATCAGGTTTTAGACCATCAGAGAAACCCAAAGGTGCAGAAGTCCATGTGACCTGATGAGGTGCATCCATGAGTCCTGAGGGAACTGGCAAATGACATGGCTAAGCCACTGTCCATCATACTTGAGAGGTTGTGACAGCCTGGTGAAGTTCCCACTGACTAGAAAAGGGGAAGCATAACCCCCGTTTTTAAACAGGGAAAACAGAATGGATTTGATGGATGGACCACTCAGTGGATAAGGAGTTGGCTGGATGTTCACATTCCAGGAGTTGCAGTCAGTGGCTCGATCTCCAAGTGGAGCACAGTGACCTGTGGCACTCAGGGGTTGGCAGTGGGACCGGCACTGCTGAACATCTTTGTTGGCAACACGGAGAGTGGGATTGAGTGCACCCTCNTGGCAAATGACATGGCTAAGCCACTGTCCATCATACTTGAGAGGTTGTGACAGCCTGGTGAAGTTCCCACTGACTAGAAAAGGGGAAGCATAACCCCCGTTTTTAAACAGGGAAAACAGAATGGATTTGATGGATGGACCACTCAGTGGATAAGGAGTTGGCTGGATGTTCACATTCCAGGAGTTGCAGTCAGTGGCTCGATCTCCAAGTGGAGCACAGTGACCTGTGGCACTCAGGGGTTGGCAGTGGGACCGGCACTGCTGAACATCTTTGTTGGCAACACGGAGAGTGGGATTGAGTGCACCCTCACCAAGTTTGCAGATGACAGAGCTCTGTGGAGCAGTCAGTACACTGGAGGGACATGGACAGGTTTGAGTGCAAACCTTAGGAAGCTCAACAAGACCAAGAGCAAGGTCCTGCACCTGGGTTGGGGCAATCCCAAGGACAAATACAGGCTGGGTAGAGAATGGATTGAGAGCAGCCCAGAGGAGAAGGACTTGGGGGTCCTGGTGAGTGAGAGGCTGGACATGACCCAGCACTGTGCTCTTGCTGCCCAGAAAGCCAATTGTGTCCTGCACAAAAGCTGCATGACCAGCAGGGTGAGGGAGGGGATTCTGCTCCTGTACTCCTCTTTCTTGAGACCCCACGCAGAGTGTTGTGTCCAGCTCAGGGGACCCCAGCACAGGAACAACATGGATCTGCTGGAGCGAGTTCAGAGGAGGCCACAAAGATGATTAGAAAGCTGAAGCACCTCTCTATTGAACACAAGCCAAGAGAGTTGAGGCTGTTGAGCTTTGAGATGAGAAGGCTTCAGGGAGTCCTTATTGCAGCCTGTCCATACCTGAAGGCAGTCTACAAGGAGGCTGGGCAGGGACTTTTTAGGAGGGCTGATAGTGAAAGGACAAGGGGCAATGGCTTTAAACTGATGTTAGGTTGGATGTAAGGAAGAAATTTTTTATTATGAAGGTGTTGAGGCCCTGAACAGGTTGCCCAGAGGTGTGGATGCTCCATCCCTGGAAGTGTTCAAGGCCAGGCTGAATGAAGCTTTAAGCATCCTGGTCTAGTGAAAGGTGTCCTGGCCCATGGCAGGGGGTTGGAACTAGATGATCTTTAAAGTCCCTTCCAACCCATGAATCTGTATTGGGAAAAGTCCCAGCCAACTTGGCTTTTCACAGTACATTGTAAGAAAAGGTCTCATATTTCAGGGGCAGGTTTTGAACTCTCTGAGCAATGCTTGCTGCAGTGTCAGAGCAGATAAGCTGATTTCAATTATCTCTCGTTTGATTGCTTTCTATTTGTTTTCAGCAGTCTTATTAGGAAGAGAAGAAAAAAAGAAAAAAAAAACCCAACATTTATTTAAAGGTACCAGTACTGGATTTAGCTGTAGCAAAAGTTAAGTGAAGTTAATCACTGCTAGGGAGAATGGAGGTTTAAACTGACCTCACAGGAGAATAAATCAGGAAGTGAACAAAGATTTTGAGATGCCCTCGAGGGAAACAGAGGTTGCAGTACTGAGCTGCAAATAGTGCCAGGTGTGGGCTGACTACAAAAGGAGAGAGTCCTGATTGCCCTTCCCTCAGTTGGTTCCTTCTCCTTCCTGCCAACTGCACTAAGCAAGAAAAATGGACTCAACAAAAGAACTCATAGGCAAGCTTCCCATTTGGAAAATCAGAGCTACATGGGCTTTCTCATGCACTGTCTGTGAGCCATTTACTCTCTGCAGACAAGGTGAGGTGCCCAGGTGCCTGGTATATTGTCAGAAACTGGTCCTTTGCATCTGCGTGGTGAGAATCAGGATGCTGGAAACAAGTCCTAAGTACACCTCCCCACTCATTCCTCCAGGCTCAAGAGAATCTGAGCCCAGGATCCCCTGTTAGGCCAGCTCAAATAAAGAATGGTAGCAGAAATGGAAAGTTCCCTCCACACTGAGCTACTAGTTTTAAGTATTTACTGCAAATACTTGAGTACAAGTGATTTCTAACATCAGTGTCCTTTTGTAATTTTTTTTCGAAAACCAATTTCCTATTGTAAACCAAAAATAATACACACAGTTATGAATGATCTTACTTTTACTCTGTTCCTTAAGATTTTACAGCTTGCTTCGCATTCCCTGCTAGAATAATTCTTAAAATACAATGATCTCAGTGATACCAAAATATAAATTATAATTTGCTATTATTTCAAAGCCACAGTTCATTTTGAAGTATTTTTGTGAAGTGTCTGGTATGTTTTACTATTAAAATATTTTCCATGTGGAGAGCAACCTCGTTGATACTGAACTAGAGAGAAACAACTGAATTGGAGAGAAACAACAGTTTTGATGTCAGGTGGAGCAAGTTCAGCAGTAGAATTTCAAAGGAGAAAGTAAAACCAGAAATTCACAGCTTTCCTTGAACATCAGTAACTTCTATTTTTAAGTAACTGGTTGAATATGGTATTTTCAAGGTAAATGTAGACAAATCCTTTAAAAACTCTTAGTCATAATAAGAACCCACTGAAGGCAAAGCAAACAGGTCTGATGGACTAATGCTACCAGAGGACAGTCAGGATGGATCTAGAGTCACACTGCTGAAGCTGTGGGGTATATTTGTCCCTTCTCTTACAGTATAATGAGATAAATATGTTGCTCCATGTGGTTTGCATTTTGGGCCTTGCTTCCCCCACCCCAGGAAGTTTTCATTTTCAGGTGCAGGAGTCCATACCCATTTCATGATGCATTTTTTTGCCGCAGTTGAATGACCTGTGATGCTCACGTTGGCTGTGGTGTCTCTGTGACCTGCAGACGTTTCAGCAGTTTCTGTCGTGGCTGCTGCCCTGGCTGCCCAGCACAGATGCCCAGGACACACAAACACTTCATTTGCATTCTTGCTCCCAAGTGCTGACTGGCTCAGTACTAGTTAATGAAAACTGGTTTAATCATCTGCAGCTGGATTCAACTTGACTTCTTCCCATACAAATTCCTAGCTATCATCCCCCAGCATTTATCTGTAGATATGTTAATAACATCTGTAAAGATAGATAAGGATAATGTCAAGATTATCTGTGTTTACACAAGTGCTTCATTTGGAGGTCCACAGTGTGATGCATCAGTCATTCCCATATGCCTGAATCACAGGAGGGCAGTCACCTCTGTTTCCTGGGCCAGACTTAACTCTTCAGGTCATAGAGGGTTTTCTCCTGCAGTGGTTGATGTAGAGAATCATCCCTGAGAATGGTCACCTGAAAGGCTCTGCTCTTGACACTTTCAGGTCAAAATATAACAGGATCCTTGTGTATCATGAATCCTCTCCCCCTTATACAAACATCCAGTGACTCAGGTTTCCTTTTGTCCAAAACTGCTGAAGAGGTGCTTTAGAAAGAAGAACAAGTTATGTCAGGATGCAAAGAACAGACATTGTTTTTAATGTGTTCAGAGCTGGCTAAGGAGAAATAGATCCCACAAAGCTCAGGATAAGAAAAGGATTTAGAGGGTCTTTTAGGAGCACTTGACAGCTTCCATCTCAGGTGAGTAGTAGCTGAGAGAAATCCTTCCTGTCATACAAATATGTTCTGTTGATTTACATCTGGAATAAAGGCAGGATCAGAGGTTCTTGTATGAGCCTGGGGAGAAATGCCACCATACCTGGTACATCTGTGTACCAGGAAAACAGGAGTTAAGTTGCAGGCACGGCACGAGCCTGGAGACTAGAAACTCCAGTCTTCAGAAAGGGCTGGAACTGGAAGGGAATAGGTCTGCATGTCCTCAGGCTCCTATCCACAGTCAGGAACTTTCAATGCCTCTCAGGTAGTGAGGAAATCAGTATTGGAGTCCTGGCCTCTCTTCCACATGCCAGATACACATGAAATAAAAGATGATTTCATAGAGCAGAGGCAGAAGGGGAGAAGTTCAATCAAGTTTGGTGGTGCATTCACACTGGCATGCATCTTTTTGGTAGAACTGGAGTGGGAAACTTGAGTGGAAGTGAGACATGATTAGATGCAGCTCATTGACCAGGCAATTGACAGTCAGTGAAAGAAGACTGTAGCACACAGTGGGGTTTTAGGACAGCTGTAGGTGAAATGTGTCATGGCACTGGGAGATCTGGCCTCCCAAATGTCTCTGCTGATCTTTCATATGCAATCAAATCAAAACTTTCCTTATTTTATAGTTTTTGTCCTCTTTCATCTTGTGTGCTATGGATTGCAGTCCTGTATATTCTTCTCAGTGCAAAATTCAAAGATTTAGGGATCGTGCTTTCATTTAAATGCTGAAGTTTAGCACAGTCAGGGGATCAGACAAAAAGGCAAGGGGGATTGGTCGTGTATCTTTTGCACTTTATCCATAACTTTAGCCAGAAATTAATTTTAATTTGTTTTGTTTTCAGGGAAAAGTACAGGCCTGAGTATTACCATTATATGTGGGATTTTATAAATTGTCAAACATTGTTTCTAAAATTAGTTTGATAACACTCAGTTCTGTTGGGTTCATAGTTATAGATAACTTCTTGCTATGGTGATTGTCTGATACAAATACCAAATGTTGCTATTGGAAGAAAAACATCTGTAGTTAAATCTAGGTAAAAACTAAATAAAATGTTGCCAAAACAAAAATTATAAACTGAGAATACTTTACTTTTCAGCTGATATTAAAACTAGAGCTTAAATTAACAACAGTGAAATTGCTAAAATATATTTGACCACATTCTTCAAAATATAATTAAGAAATTTCCTTGTTCAATGAAAATTAATTAAAACTACTGTTTTACTTAATATGAATGCAGTTTGAGTTGGTGCTGTATTTTTAAATGATCAGGAACCCAATTCTGAGAGTCACTTTTCCAATATGAACCTCCAGGCCATTTCAATGTGGTGTTTTAAGAATTGTCTGAGTCTCCTCAGGAAGGCTGGGCCTGTTTTGCCTCTTTTTTAATCAGTGTCATTCCTTTGCTTTCCCACATTGGCCTCTCTAGAGCAAAAGGCTGCTTATCTACTCGAATGGGAACTTCTCTTCTTTTGGAAAAGCAGAGGGAGAAGATTTTCACTTGAATAGAAGTAGGAAATGAATCCAGGCTGCCAGGGCTGGAAACCAAATGTATTAACTCTTTACAGACTTTTCTGCCAGAATGCTTTATGCCAAAACTCAGTATGGAATGTTTTTAAGGGAAATCAGTTGGATCAATGTCGAGAGAAGGCAAACCAGGCAGCTGGCTTCAGCAGTACTTGTGCTATTCACAGCCTTGACTCTGGCCAACAATCCCAGATGGATTCCCCAGCAGCCCAGCTCAGGGGTGATACCTCTCCTGGGTACTTTAGTTCCCACTCTCTCTCACTGTCCTGTCCCTCTATTTTCAAGCGTCTCTTTGGCTGTGGTTGAGTCTTTCTGCACACTGTTAAGGGCTCAGCTGCCCTCAGCTGCTCTCAGCCCTTCTGGGGACCCCCTCCCCTGCACAGCCAGGCACAGGGAAAAAGGGTGAACCCAGGAAAGGGTCTTCCAGGTGAGCAAACCAGATATGGGTTGAACTCACTTGCACATTTGAGATTTGGGAATAGGGTTGTTAGAGTAATTGTGAAGTTTGTTTCAGGCTTCAGTTTGTTTCGTGTCTGAAGATTGCAACAAACTGGTGGCAGCTGAAGCCGGCACCCTGTTCAGCCATCTGAGTTGATGGCAGGCATCCAACCTGACTAGTTTTAGCCAGGAAGCTCTTTGGTTTCCTGCACAACATTTCACACTTAAGTGTGAGTTAAAGTGAAAGAAGGTGTGGATATTGCAAAGGAGATCCCAACTCTCACTTTGGCATGTGTATTGTATAGCCAGATGAAAGCAGTGAGATGTCCCTTTGCAGTGCCCTCAGCTGGACACTGGAGAGTGTTTCATGTACTGCACAAAGACAGAATTCACTGAAACATGATGGTCAGTTTATTTCATTCTGTCTTCTTGCACCTTTCCTTTTGTTCCCCATATAACTATGTTCTTCAACATACTCCCAGCAGGAAAGTCAGGCTTGCCTTGGTAAAAGTCATGTAAAAACCAGCACTGTGGTTTACCTACTGTTTATAATCACATTTTCCTCGAAGATTTCTCTAGGAAGGCTTTTACATTCATCACAGTTCTGTGTCTTGTACTTACCTTCCATGCTAATAGCAGATAGACACAATTATACCTACACATTATTGTAATTGTTGATGGTGCCCTATTTAGTTCACACCATTTCTTTCTATGTAGTAATAGATTTCCTGAATCTGTCCATTTTTGCTTTTGCTAAATTAAAAAGAAGACAGATTAACATGCTTTCAAAGAGATTTAGTGAGAAGGAAACCATTACATCCCAGTGCATGAATTAAAAAAAATGCTAATAGGCCCATAAATGAAAATCAAGAGTTGTTTTTATTTCAAACAATTGCATTGCTGTCAATGCAAGATTTATTGGTTTCCAGACCTCCCAAGGCTTAGGAACGTGCTTAGTTGGACTCAGTGAATTCAAAAGCAGAGTTTCTTGAACACAGCAGAGCAGGGATGCAGGAGCCAGCTAAGTTTCAGCAGATCCTGTGAGCCTCACTTGTGCTTTGTCTGCATATGAGCACAGTGACCTCCAGCAGTGAGTCTGTTCAGAAATACTGGCTTTGTTAGATGGAGCACAGGGCCTTCAAACAGCCAATTTACATCTCATTTGCCTGCCTGAAGTCAACCAGGTGATGGAGATGTGTTCTGCAAAATATGATGGATAAAACAGCAGAGGATTTAGGCTTACCTGTGCTTGGTTTATCCGTGGTGCAGGTGGAGACTGCCTTGGGCCAGCACAAACAGCAAGGTGGTGGACCAGGTAAGGCAGTGCTGAATCTGTGTCTCTCTAAAGTCCATGCATGAATATGGGTTTGGATCATCTCCAGAATTTTGGGGCTCTTGTCGCTTATGGGGAAACATTTGCTCAGTTAAGAGCAGTGAGGAGATGGAAATATCTCAGGCACTTTGCTGCTTCCTGCTGATCTCCCAAACTTATTTAGTCAAGCTGCTAAAAAGGACAAAAGATGGCTATTGGCAAAACACTGTAAGTAAAAACATTAAGGGTAAGATAATAAAGCAATATGTAAAATTGCAGAAAAATCCTACTTTTTGCCTCCCTTCAAAAATGTAGATGAGCCATGAAGTGTAATCAAATATTAAAGTAAGAGTTAAAAATACTTTTAGCTTAATGCATTTCCCTTAATCTCTTGTCTGTGTTACTTTTATTCTGTTACTACTCTCCTCTGCTTTTGTATTAAAAAGCTGCACAAACAGAAATACAAAGTGCTGTTCAAACTATAAAGCAAACAAAAGGATATTAGAATATACTTATTTATAGAATTGTTTTATTTGAAGTCATTTTACCTACTGTGTAATAATAGCATATTTGAAAGTTAAAGACGTGATTATTAAAAAAAAAAAAGTTGATTGTATCTTTTAAGGACCATTCATGTTAAATACTATGGTTCTTTTTTAGTGAAAAGCCTTGTCACACAAAATTGTGTTCAGGTTTCTGTTGCTTGAGGGCAAAATAACTTCCATAGCATTGAGGAGGGCATGCTGTTGCAGCCCCACAGCAGAATGCTTGTGCTGCCTGGCAGCACAGGAGCACAGCAGCAAGCTTGAGAGGACATGTATGAAAGCAGATAGATAGGAATTTGTTCTCGTTGCCATGGTGTTGGGCACTGTTTACTTCACCTATCAGCTGAGTCTGGTTCTTCCCCTGTCTTCTGGAAACCTGCAGACCTGACCTGTAGCCAGGTTCAGCCTCAGAGAGGCAGTCAGCTCCCAGTAGCATATGGATGAGAAATGTATGGATTTTTTCTTCTCTTTGAAATAAGGTTTCTGGCATCTTTGGCTGAGAAGGAGAGCTCCAGATGGTGACATGTGCATTATCTGTTCAGTGATGTTTCAGGTAGCCTAAACCCCTCCTAAGCACACAGTCAATGGGCCACTGGGGCTTACAGCCCTGAGTTAGCAGCAGGAGCCCCACAGAGATGGATGCTGCTGCTTCTGTCCCCAGTGCCTGGGACAGGCAGGGGAGATCAGGAGTGGTCCTGAGGTCTCATTTAGCTGGTGGCCTCCTTGCTCCAGTCCCACCCTACCTGCCAGACCACAGAATTGCTCTCAAATAGAGGTGCTTAGCTGTTCTAAAATTTGTGGTAGCTTAATGTTTATGGCAGATGAGCACTGCACATCAGTTTCCCTCATAGTATGTGCCAAGCTGTAAATACAAAATGCCAGGTTGTGGTTATAAAAGCAGTCTGTCAGATATATATGGCATACTTCCCTTGATACCCTTAAACTAGGTAAAACAAAACAGGCCAGACATGCATATCCATTTTAGCTTTTCAGCTACTAATGTCATGGTGCTATCTTCAGTGACTTTGGTTTTATCATGGTGCTATAACTGCCAGTGAACTACTGTACTTAAAAGGTTGTTGGCATATCCTTTGTAATTTTGAAAATAAAATATTCTTCTCTCCCTCTGGCTGAGTGGTTAAATCACACTACAGTGGCCCTATTTAATAATTTTCTCATGAAAGACTAAAATCCTAGGGTTAATTAAAGCATGGAATAAGTATCTAGGGAGGCATACATAAATGCTAACAGGATTCCTACCACATATCTGCAGAGGCAAACATCACCATGTATACATTATGCTAAGCTGAAAAAAGGAAATCCTTAGATCTCTTACAAGGCAGAATTTTTACATTATGTGACAGATGTAGGCAAAAAAAAAAAACCTCAAATGATAACTAAACCACACAAAATTTGATAATGACAGTATGTAAATATATCCCTAATAATTATAGGGATTAAACGTTCTGGGAGACTGTATAAAGCTTTGTATTTGCAGGAATCTTAATACCCATTCCTATCAAGAGGAACCTGGATCTAGGATCAGAAAGCAAGGAAGACTGCTGTGTCTGACTGGAACTGCTGAGGAAACTTTATCAATCAAAATTATCTACTGGTAACATAATCTAGCCAGTACCATAGGGCAGAATACTATGCAGAACAGCTACATTATTCATAATGATAGTTGATGAGAAATATTTCTCAGCTCCTTGTCTAAAAGCCCTGGTTCTGAGAACATCCACTGTCATTCACCATCCACCCCTGGCACAAGCACCAACTCAGAGGGAAGGGTGGCTCTTCCTGACTTCCAGCCACCTCCTTGGCTGGCCTCCATTTTGCCCACAAGGTTTGTTTTTCTGTTCTGAGTCGACCTTCTTCAGTTTGTGCTGGTTTAGGTGAGGTGAAGGCAAATGAATGGATGAAGTGACCTGGAGCTTCAGGCAGAAGCCCTCATTGCTATTCTCTCAGTAGCTATAACCTCTCTGGCATAAGGGGATTCTGCAGAGGATCCCTCCAGCCCCTGGATTGATTGGATTTGTTTTGTTCAATTTAAAAGAGGTTAGGGTTTGTCTACTTAGAGCAGAACCTTAGGAGATGTACTGATACCATCTGCTTTAAGCATCCAACTTGGATGCATTTCAGAGGACAGCGTTAGGAGCAGCAATTCCCAGTAACTTCATTGTAGAGAGGCAGGTGTCTCTACATAGGCAATTCAGGTCATTCATGTTAGATGCCTAAAATAGAATATATGCAAATTCAGACAGTCTGCTGCCTTCACCTCGTCCATTGCTTACGTCTGTTTATGCCTTAAAGGTGATTTATCATTGAACTGCTGAAAGAGACCTTGCACTCTTTGAAAATTGTCTGCCCAGTGTAAAAAAAAGGGCATCTGTGTTAGGCCACAGCTGCATGCCAGTCACAGCATGTGTGCCCCCAGCACACCTCTCACACCTAAGCTGCTTGGGGAGGGGACTGAGGTGCTGATGGGTGGGCAGTGGGGGGGAACAAGAGTGCAGAAGGTCTGGGCAGGGCCAGAAGCAGTCCCATTGCTTTTGGATGAGTGACCAGAGGCCAGTGGCTGGGCTGATTTAGCCCAGATGATTTTTTAGGCAGTTTGAGCTACTGCCTTTGCAGAATATATTAAAATATAAATGAAGAAATGTGTTTCATATAAAACCATCTCTGCAGGAGTGTAGAAGCGACTGTGGTGGTAGGGGACCTAATTGCCAGTTTATTTGTGGATGTTTCTTTAAACCTATCCTTTTGAGAACCATTAGAGAAAGGCTGTTCTACCAAACTGCTCTCTGCCCCCTTGTGTTTGCAAGTTTGCTCTGTTGCTTTGGAAGTGCTCGAGCTGTCACTCTGCTTTAGAGTTGTAGCCCAGTCTTCAAACATTTGTTCCCCCCAGTGTTACAGTGCTGCTTCATATGGCATCACTGGCCTTGTATTCAGTGCCATAGTAACCATTCTCTGGAAGGGCAGCAGGACAAGGCAAGGAACATGTCAAGCACCTGAGAGAGAGAGAGAAAATGCAAAGCCTGACTTGATGAAGTCTTGACATGGATGGCAAATATTTGGCAATGTTTTGTGGTAGCAGGTGAGTTCTCCCCAGGAAGGAGAAATACAGAAACAATTCAGAATAGTGAGCAGAAGTTCCAAGTGGCCCACCAGTAGTTAACAAGGGGATTGCACAGACCACTCCTGTGTTGGAAAGAATGTGCTGCTTGTAGCAGCATGGGGAACACAGGTCAAACCCTCCAGTTCCTAGGCTGTTCACAGGCACTCTTGGGGAAGATGCAGGAATGATGAAAAATAGGCTGGAAATTATGTAAATCCTCCTTGATTGCTTGCTTTCTTCCTGTCTTTTTCTCTTCTCCTGCCCATGTTTCTGGATTTTGTCAGTTGTTCAGCAATCCTGTAGGAGCCAGCTGAGAAGCTGGCAGGCTTCTTGCAGGCATCCATGGTGGTGTGTACAGGCAGGGTCGCTGCATTTGCTCTCTGCCAAGGTGGGGTTCCTCATCTGGCTTGGTGTGGCAGCGTACCTGGGTGGCACATCTGTCTTCCCAGCCACCTCAGGGGTCCAGTGCTGGTGGGCAAAAAGCAAGGCTGGGCCCAGGCTTCAAAGAGTTTTTGTTCATTCTGACCTATTTTGCTTTAAGTGCTGTATTTTGCATTCAGAGTTTAATCTCAACCAGAGGCACACACTGTGTGAGAAATCCCACTCATCAAATAATCAAAATAATTTTTCAGGACACTATGGGTTCTTGCACCATAGGGCTTGAGTGTTTATTTGGCTGCCAGTGGCATGCACTGCCAGTTACCAGATACTTGGATCCTCAGGGAGAAGGGAATAGGAGGAAGGAGGAGCTGTAAAGACTTCAGTTGTCACAACCTTTTTTCAGCTATTACAAGATAAGGGCGCAGTTTCATAACACAAACTCTGCCTGCCTCAGTGCAAAGTCTCTCCCGTGCCAAACCAGGGCTGCTCTCTCCTGTCTCTGCTCTCTGCCTTCCCAGCAGTGCTGGAACTGGAACAAAATAGTTGCAGTGTTGTGAAGTGGCTCGGCCGCAGAGAGGATTTTGCGCTGTATTTCCACCACTGTGGCCTGAGGCATTTTAATTTGAGAAGGGCATCTGGGTCAGCTTGAGCCCAGATGGGCTTGCTAGCACGGGTGCAGCCACAGCCATGCCCTCTGGCTGTCCCTGCTCTCCCTTGCAATGCCTTGCATGTGGCTTGGAGGCTGTACAAAGCCATGCTGGATCCATGCTGTTGGAGCTTGCAGAACCCAGATCCCTGAGGAGCACCTGGTGGTGACGTCCAAGTGACTGCAATATTTGCCTGGGTCCAGCATGGCAGGCTGTGAGCCAGAGCTGGCACAGCATCTTCCTGACACCCCTCAGGAGCCAGCTGGGTGCCCTTGCACCGTGCCCAGCAGCCCTGCTGAGACACAGAGGCTGGCTCAGCCAGGATGCATCTCGGATCGATGAGACTTAATGGTCCTGGCTCCTTGTGAGAGCAATTAAACGAGGAAAGAAGACTGGGCGCTGGTCTCTGTGTAAGGAAAGTCTAAAAGTGTGATCAGCCGTGGCTCAGAAATGTGGCAGCAAACAGACCCAGCCACAGGCTGTTTGCTTTTAGTATCTCGCCATCTCCTGGGGTTGCAGCACAACCTTCAGCCCTTTGGGCAGCATTAGGGAGGCCTTTTCTGCCCTCTGACCCAAGCAGCTGCCTGGTGCCTGGGCAGGGGTACTGTGTGGGAAGTTGTGCTGTCTGTCAGGCAGGTGGGGCAGTGAGATGTGATTCCCTGTGCCTTTTCCTGCTTGGCTTCGGAAGTGCCGGAGCAGTGCCATTACTCCATCCCTTGTGCTCACACTGCCTTTTAAAGGGAAAGTCAAGTCTTGGCAAGTGCTGCAGGCTGAGTTCATCCAGAGGGAGTCAGCACTCACAGGAGCCAGGCTTTACCTTTATTTTGTATGCTCAAGTACTGTGTGAGAGGATCAGTTATCCTATGGCAGCGGGAACAGTGCCCTCTAGAAGGTCCAGTAGCATTTCTGATGAGAAAATATTTTGATAGGAAAATAGCCATTCATCTTAGAAGCACACATGTGCTCGATGCCATCTGTGCCAGGCAGCCCCTGGCCAACAGGTGTTTAAAGGAAGGCAAAGTAACCTTCCTGTGAGTACATTTGACATTGGCTCCTTCTCGTGCTGCCTTTCCCAGGTAGTTATTAACTGACTCTGTTCCAGAACAGCAAGCACGCCCTGATGCTTCGAGCCATGCCTGGCCCTTTCCATACAGAAGGAACTGCCATCTGGAAGCTGGTTTCCACCTTTCCTAGCACATTCCAGGGGCCTACCTGGAGTTAAAAAAAAAACACTGGAGAGTTCAGGGCTGTCTCCATTACTGACAGGCACAGTTTCTAAACCTGTCTGGATTTTCCTGCAGGTCCCCTGAAGTTTTATACAAATCCATGGGATGAAGGAGAGCTGGGTTTGGGGGGAGCACAGCAGGAAGGATAAAGACTGTGAAAGCATGAAATTATGAGTGACATGGCAGGCTGCTTTTGGCCTTGGGACATCAGAGCAGACATGAATTATTGAAAGTACAGCTCTGTTATCTATGTGTTGTCAGCCCTTCTGTAAACAGTGAGCAGGTGCTGTACGACCCCAAGTCCTGTTGAGTGGGAAAGCCCTCTGGTCATGGAGTGGGGGAGATTTCTGCTGGGGCTCCAGCCTGCAGCTTCAGCTGCCTGACCTGGATCATTTGTTGGTTCATACTGAGGGATACTGCTCTTCAAAAGCCTATATTCATTTCTTTTATAACAGGTGATGTTGTTTAATAGTCCATTAGATTCCCTCAGTAGGTTTTCTTTTTTTACTTTTTTTACTCTGTACAGAATCTGAGTGAAGCCACTAACAGCACTCAAGACAGACTGTGATGTTAACAGATGTGAATGGAAGGTTTGCTTGCCTTTCAGCTTTTGGGGCTTTTTTGCAATTGTTAGTGGGTAAAGTACTTAAGGCAGAGTTTGCAAACAACTGTGTAGCAATTGAAACTCAAACACATTATACAACTTCAGGATGTGCTTTATGGCCTATCTGTTCTGATAGTCAGCATCAGGGGAAGAAAATTCACTGTATGTTAACAAGAGGATGGCACTGAGTAATTGTAAAAATTATTCATTCTGAGGAATATCCTCTTGTAGTATGTGTTTTTTGGTTTGTTTTTTTTTTACAAGGGAATCAATAAGTAAATACCTATTTCAAGGCAAAGTAAGGTGACTCTTTCAGAAGCCTGCCTTGCTGTTTTCCATCTTCAGAGGTCTCTTAGAACAGCTTTGAGCATCTTCAAAACTGGAGATCTGTGAACTCCAAAACCAGCTTTTGCTGACAGATACAACAATATGCAGATTCCACAAACAGCTTTGGCAAGTCTTGTATGAAAACAGGGTAAAAATATTATGAATTAACTTGGATTGAGTTTGACTCTACCTATAAAGCAGTAAAAGAGAATGAATTAGTAAATAGTTGGGGGGGGTTATTATTATTTTTTTTTATTTTATTTTTATTTTTATTTTT